>ML133479.1:568268-580296 GCA_003864495.1 Nemopilema nomurai
CTCATATCTTGCGAAATACACGTCTAATAGCTAAACCAAGTACACCAACAGGTTGCCCTTGTTCTGCTCTACAAGACAATGGTAGAAAAGAAGGTCGGAATTTTCCATCAGTTTTGACCAATTTTGCAAGGCTATAGCCTTGGTGTTTTGCGAAACGGGCAACTCCGAAAACCACTCATATCTTGCAAATACACGTCTAATAGCTAAACCAAGCACACCAACAGGTTGCCCTTGTTCTGCTCTACAAGACAATGGTAGAAAAGAAGGTCGGAATTTTCCATCAGTTTGACCAATTTTGCAAGGCTATAGCCTTGGTGTTTTGCGTAAGACGGGCAACTCCGAAAACCACTCATATCTTGCAAAATACACGTCTAATAGCTGAACCAAGTACACCAACAGGTTGCCCTTGTTCTGCTCTACAAGACAATGGTAGAAAAGAAGGTCGGAATTTTCCATCAGTTTTGACCAATTTTGCAAGGCTATAGCCTTGGTGTTTTGCGTAAAACGGGCAACTCCGAAAACCACTCATATCTTGCGAAATACACGTCTAATAGCTAAACCAAGCACACCAACAGGTTGCCCTTGTTCTGCTCTACAAGACAATGGTAGAAAAGAAGGTCGGAATTTTCCATCAGTTTGACCAATTTTGCAAGGCTATAGCCTTGGTGTTTTGCGTAAGAACGGGCAACTCCGAAAACCACTCATATCTTGCGAAATACACGTCTAATAGCTAAACCAAGCACACCAACAGGTTGCCCTTGTTCTGCTCTACAAGACAATGGTAGAAAAGAAGGTCGGAATTTTCCATCAGATTTGACCAATTTTGCAAGGCTATAGCCTTGGTGTTTTGCGTAAACGGGCAACTCCGAAAACCACTCATATCTTGCGAAATACACGTCTAATAGCTAAACCAAGCACACCAACAGGTTGCCCTTGTTCTGCTCTACAAGACAATGGTAGAAAAGAAGGTCGGAATTTTCCATCAGATTTGACCAATTTTGCAAGGCTATAGCCTTGGTGTTTTGCGTAAACGGGCAACTCCGAAAACCACTCATATCTTGCAAAATACACGTCTAATAGCTGAACCAAGTACACCAACAGGTTGCCCTTGTTCTGCTCTACAAGACAATGGTAGAAAAGAAGGTCGGAATTTTCCATCAGATTTGACCAATTTTGCAAGGCTATAGCCTTGGTGTTTTGCGTAAAACGGGCAACTCCGAAAACCACTCATATCTTGCGAAATACACGTCTAATAGCTAAACCAAGCACACCAACAGGTTGCCCTTGTTCTGCTCTACAAGACAATGGTAGAAAAGAAGGTCGGAATTTTCCATCAGATTTGACCAATTTTGCAAGGCTATAGCCTTGGTGTTTTGCGTAGAACGGGCAACTCCGAAAACCACTCATATCTTGCGAAATACACGTCTAATAGCTAAACCAAGCACACCAACAGGTTGCCCTTGTTCTGCTCTACAAGACAATGGTAGAAAAGAAGGTCGGAATTTTCCATCAGATTTGACCAATTTTGCAAGGCTATAGCCTTGGTGTTTTGCGTAAGAACGGGCAACTCCGAAAACCACTCATATCTTGCGAAATACACGTCTAATAGCTAAACCAAGCACACCAACAGGTTGCCCTTGTTCTGCTCTACAAGACAATGGTAAAAAAGAAGGTCGGAATTTTCCATCAGATTTGACCAATTTTGCAAGGCTATAGCCTTGGTGTTTTGCGTAAGAACGGGCAACTCCGAAAACCACTCATATCTTGCGAAATACACGTCTAATAGCTAAACCAAGCACACCAACAGGTTGCCCTTGTTCTGCTCTACAAGACAATGGTAGAAAAGAAGGTCGGAATTTTCCATCAGTTTGACCAATTTTGCAAGGCTATAGCCTTGGTGTTTTGCGTAAGAACGGGCAACTCCGAAAACCACTCATATCTTGCGAAATACACGTCTAATAGCTAAACCAAGCACACCAACAGGTTGCCCTTGTTCTGCTCTACAAGACAATGGTAGAAAAGAAGGTCGGAATTTTCCATCAGATTTGACCAATTTTGCAAGGCTATAGCCTTGGTGTTTTGCGTAAGACGGGCAACTCCGAAAACCACTCATATCTTGCGAAATACACGTCTAATAGCTAAACCAAGTACACCAACAGGTTGCCCTTGTTCTGCTCTACAAGACAATGGTAGAAAAGAAGGTCGGAATTTTCCATCAGTTTTGACCAATTTTGCAAGGCTATAGCCTTGGTGTTTTGCGTAAAACGGGCAACTCCGAAAACCACTCATATCTTGCGAAATACACGTCTAATAGCTAAACCAAGCACACCAACAGGTTGCCCTTGTTCTGCTCTACAAGACAATGGTAGAAAAGAAGGTCGGAATTTTCCATCAGTTTGACCAATTTTGCAAGGCTATAGCCTTGGTGTTTTGCGTAAGAACGGGCAACTCCGAAAACCACTCATATCTTGCGAAATACACGTCTAATAGCTAAACCAAGCACACCAACAGGTTGCCCTTGTTCTGCTCTACAAGACAATGGTAGAAAAGAAGGTCGGAATTTTCCATCAGATTTGACCAATTTTGCAAGGCTATAGCCTTGGGTTTTGCGTAAACGGGCAACTCCGAAAACCACTCATATCTTGCGAAATACACGTCTAATAGCTAAACCAAGCACACCAACAGGTTGCCCTTGTTCTGCTCTACAAGACAATGGTAGAAAAGAAGGTCGGAATTTTCCATCAGATTTGACCAATTTTGCAAGGCTATAGCCTTGGTGTTTTGCGTAAACGGGCAACTCCAAAAACCACTCATATCTTGCGAAATACACGTCTAATAGCTAAACCAAGCACACCAACAGGTTGCCCTTGTTCTGCTCTACAAGACAATGGTAGAAAAGAAGGTCGGAATTTTCCATCAGATTTGACCAATTTTGCAAGGCTATAGCCTTGGTGTTTTGCGTAAAGCAACTCCGAAAACCACTCATATCTTGCGAAATACACGTCTAATAGCTAAACCAAGCACACCAACAGGTTGCCCTTGTTCTGCTCTACAAGACAATGGTAGAAAAGAAGGTCGGAATTTTCCATCAGATTTGACCAATTTTGCAAGGCTATAGCCTTGGTGTTTTGCGTAAAACGGGCAACTCCGAAAACCACTCATATCTTGCGAAATACACGTCTAATAGCTAAACCAAGCACACCAACAGGTTGCCCTTGTTCTGCTCTACAAGACAATGGTAGAAAAGAAGGTCGGAATTTTCCATCAGATTTGACCAATTTTGCAAGGCTATAGCCTTGGTGTTTTGCGTAAGAACGGGCAACTCCGAAAACCACTCATATCTTGCGAAATACACGTCTAATAGCTAAACCAAGCACACCAACAGGTTGCCCTTGTTCTGCTCTACAAGACAATGGTAGAAAAGAAGGTGGAATTTTCCATCAGATTGACCAATTTTGCAAGGCTATAGCCTTGGTGTTTTGCGAAACGGGCAACTCCGAAAACCACTCATATCTTGCGAAATACACGTCTAATAGCTAAACCAAGCACACCAACAGGTTGCCCTTGTTCTGCTCTACAAGACAATGGTAGAAAAGAAGGTCGGAATTTTCCATCAGATTTGACCAATTTTGCAAGGCTATAGCCTTGTGTTTTGCGTAGAACGGGCAACTCCGAAAACCACTCATATCTTGCGAAATACACGTCTAATAGCTAAACCAAGCACACCAACAGGTTGCCCTTGTTCTGCTCTACAAGACAATGGTAGAAAAAAGGTCGGAATTTTCCATCAGATTTGACCAATTTTGCAAGGCTATAGCCTTGGTGTTTTGCGTAGAACGGGCAACTCCGAAAACCACTCATATCTTGCGAAATACACGTCTAATAGCTAAACCAAGCACACCAACAGGTTGCCCTTGTTCTGCTCTACAAGACAATGGTAGAAAAGAAGGTCGGAATTTTCCATCAGATTGACCAATTTTGCAAGGCTATAGCCTTGGTGTTTTGCGTAAGAACGGGCAACTCCGAAAACCACTCATATCTTGCGAAATACACGTCTAATAGCTAAACCAAGCACACCAACAGGTTGCCCTTGTTCTGCTCTACAAGACAATGGTAGAAAAGAAGGTCGGAATTTTCCATCAGATTGACCAATTTTGCAAGGCTATAGCCTTGGTGTTTTGCGTAGAACGGGCAACTCCGAAAACCACTCATATCTTGCGAAATACACGTCTAATAGCTAAACCAAGCACACCAACAGGTTGCCCTTGTTCTGCTCTACAAGACAATGGTAGAAAAGAAGGTCGGAATTTTCCATCAGATTGACCAATTTTGCAAGGCTATAGCCTTGGTGTTTTGCGTAGAACGGGCAACTCCGAAAACCACTCATATCTTGCGAAATACACGTCTAATAGCTAAACCAAGCACACCAACAGGTTGCCCTTGTTCTGCTCTACAAGACAATGGTAGAAAAGAAGGTCGGAATTTTCCATCAGATTGACCAATTTTGCAAGGCTATAGCCTTGGTGTTTTGCGTAAGAACGGGCAACTCCGAAAACCACTCATATCTTGCGAAATACACGTCTAATAGCTAAACCAAGCACACCAACAGGTTGCCCTTGTTCTGCTCTACAAGACAATGGTAGAAAAGAAGGTCGGAATTTTCCATCAGATTTGACCAATTTTGCAAGGCTATAGCCTTGGTGTTTTGCGAAGAACGGGCAACTCCGAAAACCACTCATATCTTGCGAAATACACGTCTAATAGCTAAACCAAGCACACCAACAGGTTGCCCTTGTTCTGCTCTACAAGACAATGGTAGAAAAGAAGGTCGGAATTTTCCATCAGATTTGACCAATTTTGCAAGGCTATAGCCTTGGTGTTTTGCGTAAACGGGCAACTCCGAAAACCACTCATATCTTGCGAAATACACGTCTAATAGCTAAACCAAGCACACCAACAGGTTGCCCTTGTTCTGCTCTACAAGACAATGGTAGAAAAGAAGGTCGGAATTTTCCATCAGATTGACCAATTTTGCAAGGCTATAGCCTTGGTGTTTTGCGTAAGAACGGGCAACTCCGAAAACCACTCATATCTTGCGAAATACACGTCTAATAGCTAAACCAAGCACACCAACAGGTTGCCCTTGTTCTGCTCTACAAGACAATGGTAAAAAGAAGGTCGGAATTTTCCATCAGATTGACCAATTTTGCAAGGCTATAGCCTTGGTGTTTTGCGTAAGAACGGGCAACTCCGAAAACCACTCATATCTTGCGAAATACACGTCTAATAGCTAAACCAAGCACACCAACAGGTTGCCCTTGTTCTGCTCTACAAGACAATGGTAGAAAAGAAGGTCGGAATTTTCCATCAGATTTGACCAATTTTGCAAGGCTATAGCCTTGGTGTTTTGCGTAAGAGGGCAACTCCGAAAACCACTCATATCTTGCGAAATACACGTCTAATAGCTAAACCAAGCACACCAACAGGTTGCCCTTGTTCTGCTCTACAAGACAATGGTAGAAAAGAAGGTCGGAATTTTCCATCAGATTTGACCAATTTTGCAAGGCTATAGCCTTGGTGTTTTGCGTAAACGGGCAACTCCGAAAACCACTCATATCTTGCGAAATACACGTCTAATAGCTAAACCAAGCACACCAACAGGTTGCCCTTGTTCTGCTCTACAAGACAATGGTAGAAAAGGTCGGAATTTTCCATCAGATTTGACCAATTTTGCAAGGCTATAGCCTTGGTGTTTTGCGTAAGACGGGCAACTCCGAAAACCACTCATATCTTGCGAAATACACGTCTAATAGCTAAACCAAGCACACCAACAGGTTGCCCTTGTTCTGCTCTACAAGACAATGGTAGAAAAGAAGGTCGGAATTTTCCATCAGATTGACCAATTTTGCAAGGCTATAGCCTTGGTGTTTTGCGTAAACGGGCAACTCCGAAAACCACTCATATCTTGCGAAATACACGTCTAATAGCTAAACCAAGCACACCAACAGGTTGCCCTTGTTCTGCTCTACAAGACAATGGTAGAAAAGAAGGTCGGAATTTTCCATCAGATTTGACCAATTTTGCAAGGCTATAGCCTTGGTGTTTTGCGTAAGACGGGCAACTCCGAAAACCACTCATATCTTGCGAAATACACGTCTAATAGCTAAACCAAGCACACCAACAGGTTGCCCTTGTTCTGCTCTACAAGACAATGGTAGAAAAGAAGGTCGGAATTTTCCATCAGATTTGACCAATTTTGCAAGGCTATAGCCTTGGTGTTTTGCGTAAACGGGCAACTCCGAAAACCACTCATATCTTGCGAAATACACGTCTAATAGCTAAACCAAGCACACCAACAGGTTGCCCTTGTTCTGCTCTACAAGACAATGGTAGAAAAGAAGGTCGGAATTTTCCATCAGATTTGACCAATTTTGCAAGGCTATAGCCTTGGTGTTTTGCGTAAACGGGCAACTCCGAAAACCACTCATATCTTGCGAAATACACGTCTAATAGCTAAACCAAGCACACCAACAGGTTGCCCTTGTTCTGCTCTACAAGACAATGGTAGAAAAGAAGGTCGGAATTTTCCATCAGATTTGACCAATTTTGCAAGGCTATAGCCTTGGTGTTTTGCGTAAACGGGCAACTCCGAAAACCACTCATATCTTGCAAAATACACGTCTAATAGCTAAACCAAGACACCAACAGGTTGCCCTTGTTCTGCTCTACAAGACAATGGTAGAAAAGAAGGTCGGAATTTTCCATCAGTTTGACCAATTTTGCAAGGCTATAGCCTTGGTGTTTTGCGTAAAACGGGCAACTCCGAAAACCACTCATATCTTGCGAAATACACGTCTAATAGCTAAACCAAGCACACCAACAGGTTGCCCTTGTTCTGCTCTACAAGACAATGGTAGAAAAGAAGGTCGGAATTTTCCATCAGTTTGACCAATTTTGCAAGGCTATAGCCTTGGTGTTTTGCGTAAGAACGGGCAACTCCGAAAACCACTCATATCTTGCGAAATACACGTCTAATAGCTAAACCAAGCACACCAACAGGTTGCCCTTGTTCTGCTCTACAAGACAATGGTAGAAAAGAAGGTCGGAATTTTCCATCAGATTTGACCAATTTTGCAAGGCTATAGCCTTGGGTTTTGCGTAAACGGGCAACTCCGAAAACCACTCATATCTTGCGACACGTCTAATAGCTAAACCAAGCACACCAACAGGTTGCCCTTGTTCTGCTCTACAAGACAATGGTAGAAAAAAGGTCGGAATTTTCCATCAGTTTTGACCAATTTTGCAAGGCTATAGCCTTGGTGTTTTGCGTAAGACGGGCAACTCCGAAAACCACTCATATCTTGCAAAATACACGTCTAATAGCTAAACCAAGCCACCAACAGGTTGCCCTTGTTCTGCTCTACAAGACAATGGTAGAAAAGAAGGTCGGAATTTTCCATCAGATTGACCAATTTTGCAAGGCTATAGCCTTGGTGTTTTGCGTAAGAACGGGCAACTCCGAAAACCACTCATATCTTGCGAAATACACGTCTAATAGCTAAACCAAGCACACCAACAGGTTGCCCTTGTTCTGCTCTACAAGACAATGGTAGAAAAGAAGGTCGGAATTTTCCATCAGATTTGACCAATTTTGCAAGGCTATAGCCTTGGTGTTTTGCGTAAGAACGGGCAACTCCGAAAACCACTCATATCTTGCGAAATACACGTCTAATAGCTAAACCAAGCACACCAACAGGTTGCCCTTGTTCTGCTCTACAAGACAATGGTAGAAAAGAAGGTCGGAATTTTCCATCAGATTTGACCAATTTTGCAAGGCTATAGCCTTGGTGTTTTGCGTAAAACGGGCAACTCCGAAAACCACTCATATCTTGCGAAATACACGTCTAATAGCTAAACCAAGCACACCAACAGGTTGCCCTTGTTCTGCTCTACAAGACAATGGTAGAAAAGAAGGTCGGAATTTTCCATCAGATTTGACCAATTTTGCAAGGCTATAGCCTTGGTGTTTTGCGTAGAACGGGCAACTCCGAAAACCACTCATATCTTGCGAAATACACGTCTAATAGCTAAACCAAGCACACCAACAGGTTGCCCTTGTTCTGCTCTACAAGACAATGGTAGAAAAGAAGGTCGGAATTTTCCATCAGATTTGACCAATTTTGCAAGGCTATAGCCTTGGTGTTTTGCGTAAAACGGGCAACTCCGAAAACCACTCATATCTTGCGAAATACACGTCTAATAGCTAAACCAAGCACACCAACAGGTTGCCCTTGTTCTGCTCTACAAGACAATGGTAGAAAAGAAGGTCGGAATTTTCCATCAGATTTGACCAATTTTGCAAGGCTATAGCCTTGGTGTTTTGCGTAAGAACGGGCAACTCCGAAAACCACTCATATCTTGCGAAATACACGTCTAATAGCTAAACCAAGCACACCAACAGGTTGCCCTTGTTCTGCTCTACAAGACAATGGTAGAAAAGAAGGTCGGAATTTTCCATCAGATTTGACCAATTTTGCAAGGCTATAGCCTTGGTGTTTTGCGTAAGAACGGGCAACTCCGAAAACCACTCATATCTTGCGAAATACACGTCTAATAGCTAAACCAAGCACACCAACAGGTTGCCCTTGTTCTGCTCTACAAGACAATGGTAGAAAAGAAGGTCGGAATTTTCCATCAGATTTGACCAATTTTGCAAGGCTATAGCCTTGGTGTTTTGCGTAAGACGGGCAACTCCGAAAACCACTCATATCTTGCAAAATACACGTCTAATAGCTAAACCAAGCACACCAACAGGTTGCCCTTGTTCTGCTCTACAAGACAATGGTAGAAAAGAAGGTCGGAATTTTCCATCAGTTTGACCAATTTTGCAAGGCTATAGCCTTGGTGTTTTGCGTAGAAGGCAACTCCGAAAACCACTCATATCTTGCGAAATACACGTCTAATAGCTAAACCAAGCACACCAACAGGTTGCCCTTGTTCTGCTCTACAAGACAATGGTAGAAAAGAAGGTCGGAATTTTCCATCAGATTTGACCAATTTTGCAAGGCTATAGCCTTGGTGTTTTGCGTAAGAACGGGCAACTCCGAAAACCACTCATATCTTGCGAAATACACGTCTAATAGCTAAACCAAGCACACCAACAGGTTGCCCTTGTTCTGCTCTACAAGACAATGGTAAAAAGAAGGTCGGAATTTTCCATCAGATTTGACCAATTTTGCAAGGCTATAGCCTTGGTGTTTTGCGTAAACGGGCAACTCCGAAAACCACTCATATCTTGCGAAATACACGTCTAATAGCTAAACCAAGCACACCAACAGGTTGCCCTTGTTCTGCTCTACAAGACAATGGTAGAAAAGAAGGTCGGAATTTTCCATCAGATTTGACCAATTTTGCAAGGATATGAGCCTTGGTGTTTTGCGTAAACGGGCAACTCCGAAAACCACTCATATCTTGCGAAATACACGTCTAATAGCTAAACCAAGACACCAACAGGTTGCCCTTGTTCTGCTCTACAAGACAATGGTAGAAAAGAAGGTCGGAATTTTCCATCAGATTTGACCAATTTTGCAAGGCTATAGCCTTGGTGTTTTGCGTAAGAACGGGCAACTCCGAAAACCACTCATATCTTGCGAAATACACGTCTAATAGCTAAACCAAGCACACCAACAGGTTGCCCTTGTTCTGCTCTACAAGACAATGGTAGAAAAGAAGGTCGGAATTTTCCATCAGATTGACCAATTTTGCAAGGCTATAGCCTTGGTGTTTTGCGTAAGAACGGGCAACTCCGAAAACCACTCATATCTTGCGAAATACACGTCTAATAGCTAAACCAAGCACACCAACAGGTTGCCCTTGTTCTGCTCTACAAGACAATGGTAGAAAAGAAGGTCGGAATTTTCCATCAGATTTGACCAATTTTGCAAGGCTATAGCCTTGGTGTTTTGCGTAGAACGGGCAACTCCGAAAACCACTCATATCTTGCGAAATACACGTCTAATAGCTAAACCAAGCACACCAACAGGTTGCCCTTGTTCTGCTCTACAAGACAATGGTAGAAAAGAAGGTCGGAATTTTCCATCAGATTTGACCAATTTTGCAAGGCTATAGCCTTGGTGTTTTGCGAAGAACGGGCAACTCCGAAAACCACTCATATCTTGCGAAATACACGTCTAATAGCTAAACCAAGCACACCAACAGGTTGCCCTTGTTCTGCTCTACAAGACAATGGTAGAAAAGAAGGTCGGAATTTTCCATCAGATTTGACCAATTTTGCAAGGCTATAGCCTTGGTGTTTTGCGTAAGAACGGGCAACTCCGAAAACCACTCATATCTTGAAATACACGTCTAATAGCTAAACCAAGCACACCAACAGGTTGCCCTTGTTCTGCTCTACAAGACAATGGTAGAAAAGAAGGTCGGAATTTTCCATCAGATTGACCAATTTTGCAAGGCTATAGCCTTGGTGTTTTGCGTAAGAACGGGCAACTCCGAAAACCACTCATATCTTGCGAAATACACGTCTAATAGCTAAACCAAGCACACCAACAGGTTGCCCTTGTTCTGCTCTACAAGACAATGGTAGAAAAGAAGGTCGGAATTTCCATCAGATTGACCAATTTTGCAAGGCTATAGCCTTGGTGTTTTGCGTAAACGGGCAACTCCGAAAACCACTCATATCTTGCGAAATACACGTCTAATAGCTAAACCAAGCACACCAACAGGTTGCCCTTGTTCTGCTCTACAAGACAATGGTAGAAAAGAAGGTCGGAATTTTCCATCAGATTTGACCAATTTTGCAAGGCTATAGCCTTGGTGTTTTGCGTAGAACGGGCAACTCCGAAAACCACTCATATCTTGCGAAATACACGTCTAATAGCTAAACCAAGCACACCAACAGGTTGCCCTTGTTCTGCTCTACAAGACAATGGTAGAAAAGAAGGTCGGAATTTTCCATCAGATTTGACCAATTTTGCAAGGCTATAGCCTTGGTGTTTTGCGTAAGACGGGCAACTCCGAAAACCACTCATATCTTGCGAAATACACGTCTAATAGCTAAACCAAGCACACCAACAGGTTGCCCTTGTTCTGCTCTACAAGACAATGGTAGAAAAGAAGGTCGGAATTTTCCATCAGATTTGACCAATTTTGCAAGGCTATAGCCTTGGTGTTTTGCGTAGAACGGGCAACTCCGAAAACCACTCATATCTTGCGAAATACACGTCTAATAGCTAAACCAAGCACACCAACAGGTTGCCCTTGTTCTGCTCTACAAGACAATGGTAGAAAAGAAGGTCGGAATTTTCCATCAGATTTGACCAATTTTGCAAGGCTATAGCCTTGGTGTTTTGCGTAAGACGGGCAACTCCGAAAACCACTCATATCTTGCGAAATACACGTCTAATAGCTAAACCAAGCACACCAACAGGTTGCCCTTGTTCTGCTCTACAAGACAATGGTAGAAAAGAAGGTCGGAATTTTCCATCAGATTGACCAATTTTGCAAGGCTATAGCCTTGGTGTTTTGCGTAAGAACGGGCAACTCCGAAAACCACTCATATCTTGCGAAATACACGTCTAATAGCTAAACCAAGCACACCAACAGGTTGCCCTTGTTCTGCTCTACAAGACAATGGTAGAAAAGGTCGGAATTTTCCATCAGATTTGACCAATTTTGCAAGGCTATAGCCTTGGTGTTTTGCGTAAGACGGGCAACTCCGAAAACCACTCATATCTTGCGAAATACACGTCTAATAGCTAAACCAAGCACCAACAGGTTGCCCTTGTTCTGCTCTACAAGACAATGGTAAAAAGAAGGTCGGAATTTTCCATCAGATTTGACCAATTTTGCAAGGCTATAGCCTTGGTTTTGCGTAAACGGGCAACTCCGAAAACCACTCATATCTTGCGAAATACACGTCTAATAGCTAAACCAAGCACACCAACAGGTTGCCCTTGTTCTGCTCTACAAGACAATGGTAGAAAAGAAGGTCGGAATTTTCCATCAGATT
>ML133479.1:604363-666900 GCA_003864495.1 Nemopilema nomurai
GATTTCTTCATCTATGATGCTCTCCTTCACATCTTCGTATTGGTCAGCTAAGACGCAAAGGTCGAAGTCTGGTGCAACTGCATCCGCTGCTTCATAAATGCCATTTCTGTCTTTAAAAAATTCCACGAAGTTGGAGTTATTGACCTTGGCAAAGTCATACAGAAAAATTTGCTGCACTCAAAACCTCAGACTTTATTACATTGAAATTTCCTGTTTCAGAAACAAACTGATCCATCCTCCTTTGGCGAAGTTGTTTTTTTCCAGGGCACTTTCTCGAAGAATGTACCCTTCTCTTCATCAACAGCTTTTTGAAATGTTTCCCTACCCCCCTCCCCCCAAGATTTGGCCCTTCGTGTAGTTTTCCAACTTTTTTATGAACTTTGTAGTTTCTGGAACTACATCTACTATAAAGATATCGTCAGCATGTGGCTTTTTCTGGAATATCTTTAGTAGAAACAACATATCACCAAGAGTGCCAAGAAAACATTCTGCTTGGTCGTCTTTCAAAATATGGAATAAAAGCTCTCCACGAGGAAGAATTTGAAAATATTTTGCAACCGATTAACACGAAAGCTAAGCTCTTTAACAACCTCTTCAACCTTGGACGTGCGTGCAGCTAATGCATGAAAATATGTTAATATGCCAGAAAGCTTTTTTCATTGTATCAACTTCTCCTACAAATTTACACACATCTTTGAATGGTTGTGCAGAAGAATGTTCAGCTCAAATTGATTGTAGCATTAAATATTGCACTCTCTTATTTTCCTTTGATGGTCTATGAGCCTCCACAAGCCTTCATGCTTTCCGACGTCCTTATTATCTCCACGCTGCAAGTGACTTGCAACAGTTGTAATTTTTACCGATGTATAGAAAATTGTTAATCAACAAACAATTCTCATCAAGAAATCGTACACTATGGAAAACCCATATGTGGATTGTTGCTTGGAAGGCAGACCCAAATTTGGGGAATTTCTGGCTGAAAAGTAACCCACTTTGGCAGCATTTTGGCTTTATAAGTTTAAACTGGAATATTATGACTATTTTAGGGAAAAGCTTCTCTTTGAAATAAATAAAATTTGAAACACAAAAAGCTTTAACTCAAAGTGTAAAAGAATTAAAGGGAATTAAGAATCATGTGTTTCTTATCATGACTTGTCGTTTCGATGCCAATGAACGAAATAATCCTTGGATAATTTGTCTCAACTGTTGAAGAAATAAAATATTAAGAAACCTACTCGTCGTGGTCCCTGTTTTCTCCACCGACTTATTTCTCCACAGACAATGTAAAATAGAACGAAGAACTTTGACAATTTATCATGTTTTTATGTGACACCCCTTTCCTCGGCTGACAGCTTGGTGGCACTCGGGCTGCACGCTCGTTTCCCTCTCCATTATGACAGATTTCCGGATATGGCTTCGCGGTAAGGACCAACGCATGCGCTTTGCAGTTCGACTTATGCGGCAGCTGTGGGTAGACTGAATGAAAACATCAGGGCGTGTGTGCCTCGAACTTTGAAGAGTTTGTTTGGAGCGTTTGATACTGTAAAGCCATGGTTGGTGAAACCGACAGTTTTCGCTCTCTCGTAAGCAAATTATTTTCTTATCTTCTTTTGTAAATCCTCAAAATACAATAGAGTGTATTGAGCATTTTCTGAAGTGATGGCCTAAAATCCAAGTGGACATATTGGACAAGAAGAGAAAATGAAACCGTGATAAGATTTGAACAAGTTCCACTGAAGCCTAAGTGCAGCTCCACAGTCAAACTGAGACGATCCGTGAATAAACTATTTTTGCTCACAGGCACCGTTATTGTTAAACAATGCAAGTGGAACAATAGATCTTCGAAAACATCCCCTAGGGATGGTATGGCAGCCTACAGATCACGCCAATGAAAAAGATGAACTTGTCTAAAGAAACGAACGAATTTCAATATTTACACAACGATAAATGTTTCGCTTTTTACCCAAGCATAAAACAAAAAATTTCGGTTTCAAGTAAGAACTCTTACGCAAAAATAGAAAAAACAAACTGACTGTATAATTTGCCAGATAAATTGCTCACATGGTTAAACACTATATTATCTCACTTAATTTGCATAAAACATTTATTAGTGGGAAATTTTATATATACAATTTTTGTATGACTTGAAAATAACCTTATAGATTACAGTTAAAAAAATTTCAATCTAAAGTAATGTAATGTTTACTTTGATGATAATTTTGTTTTAGACATATTTTTAGCATGTAAGGAATTGTATGAAACTTGCTGAATATTGAAAACCTTTTCAGGGTCCAAATTCCAGGTCAATGAAGTTGACTGGCCATGTAGGTTTTGACAGCCTGCCTGATCAGTTGGTTAATAAGTCTGTGAACAAAGGCTTCTCCTTCAACATTTTGTGCATTGGTATGTTGTATCCATTTTAAAAATTTAGTGCTAAAATATTTTATATGAAACTATACCAGTTGGCTGCAGATGCAATACATGTGGATACAAGGGAAGAAATATGCAAATACAATGTTTCATCTATATTTCCACTAGGATAGAGCCACAACAACTGAACAGCTTTGTAGTGACAAGAACCAATAAATGTTCAACTAAAAAAAATGACACAAGCAAAGATTAAATGATCTTCAAATCCCTTTTGATCAGTCACTTTTTATGCATGATCAGTCTCGAAGGTGTTTCTGTTGTTTCTTGTCTATAATTTTTATTTTACATAAAATATATGCTTTAATACTTTGCTTTATGCAAGATGTCCTCTTTGTTTCTGAAAAGGCGAAACTGGTGTCGGAAAGTCAACACTGATTGACTCATTGTTCAAAAGGGCTTTTGATGGTAAGTACACTGTTATCTTTGCTTTTTTTGTTTTGAATATTTTAAATTTAGTTAAACCAAGGTACTACATATGAGTTTTAAAATTGTTAGTACTTTATATATATTGATGCCAATATTTTTACAAGTTCTTATACTTCAGGATTTGATTATTTGTCTTGTATTTTGCAAAATCTGTTCTCAAATGATAAATTTTATTGGACAGTTCTGCAAAAAATGTTAAATTTGTTTTTTATCATAAATATTGTATAAAAATTTTTATTATTATCTTTTCAGGGGAACCTCATAATCATGAGAATCCTAATGTCCAAATTCAAGACGTCACCTATGGTACTTTTATTATAACAATATTTTCAATGCTTTATTTTAATCTAAGAAATGTTTGTGCCGTTGTCATGTGTAAGCTGCAATTCATTACGCTCTTTGTCATTTGTTATGTCATTATAGCAGTGCGAATTCCAAATCAACCATTAAACTAATTTTTAGCATGTTACCTGGCCTGTTTTTGTGTCTCTATAGAAAAAGGCCTTTTGCCAAGAGCCCAGTCAAAGGAACATTAAATATATTTCATCTTACCATAGATTTAAAGGAAAGTAATGTTTCCTTAAAGTTGACCATTGTGGAAACGATTGGGTTTGGTGACCAGATTAATAAAGAGGACAGGTAATTGCTGCTATTCATCTCTCACATTGTGATTTTTTCTGCAATCCTTTTGAGTTTGAAAATTAAATGAAAATTTGGTTAAAAATTCTCTTGACATTTCTGCTTATTGCTATGTTTTGTGCTTCATAGCCTAATGTGTTGTGAATTGAGAAAAGTGTTTTTGGCTACATTTACCAAAAGAAATCTTTAGAATATAAACCAATGGAATTACATATTTTGTTTAAGGAATACCTTTCTAAAACTACTGTTCTTTTGCTATCTTTAGCACCAATGCCATACTTCAGTATATTGACAAACAATTTGAGGCATATCTTCAAGAGGAAATGATGATCAAAGATCCCTTGGATCATATCATGATACTAGGGTTCATGTTTGTCTTTACTTCATTGCACCTACTGGTCATTCGTAAGTATCTGGGGTTTATACTTTCTCTGTCAAGTTAAAATCTTTGTTCCTCATAGTTAAGGGAAATTGTATTGTTTACATTCTGATTTATACACTCTGTTCAATCACTAATCTTCAATCTATCGAAAAGCTGCGTATTACCTGTGTTGATGTTGTGAAACGTGTTGAATTCCTTATGCACTTTATATTTTTTTCATTCTCCAAGATTAAAGTCATTGGACCTAGTCTGCATGAAAAGACTTGATAAGAAGGTATGAAGAAACACATTTACGTAGTGAAACATATTTTTGATGGTGCAATATCCCATCATCTTAAACAAAGGCACTTTCATTTTCACTTCACTTATTTAAATATATGTGTCATTTCTAACTCAATGGGAGTAAAAGTTGGGTATGTTGCAACAGTATGCTGTAACAATGTCTTATTTAATAGTTTTATCAATTTCTTCATTTTTTGAAAAATAGTCTATCAGTCTGTTGTTTTTATTGCAAGGTCAATATAATTCCCATTATTGCAAAAGCTGACACTGTTTCAAAAAATGAGCTTCAGACATTCAAACAACGGGTAAGTTATTCTTGATTAATTGCAAAGTTCATCAATTCAGCATTTCCTTCCTTAGTTAATGGTGTTGCATAATGTTCTTTCATGTATAATATTTCGTACCTAACTTTGACTTTTTTAACATTTTTTAATAATTTGGCAACTGATAATTCGTTCACATCATTGTCTTCAATCAAAGACTTCATTAGTATTTACTATTTTCTTTCTACCTAGCATCCAAAGGTAGTTTTTAGGACACTGAAAAGCTTTATACTTATTGAGCAGCATTCTGCCCCTTCCTCTTGATGTGACCACACAGCTGGCAAATCTCCTCACTCGAACCACAAACCCTTGGGACCATAGTCAGCCCCTGTAACAACTAAGCCTGCATTGCACCTACATTATGGTTTTTCATAATGGTTTTCATTCAAAGTAAATAATTTAGTTATTATCCATGTTTTCAAAATGATTCACAGAATTGTCTTGTTCCTTGCAGATCATGGAAGAATTAGGAAAGAATGTAGTTGAGATCTATAGGTTTCCAACTGATGATGAGACTGTAGCAGATATAAATAATCAGATGAATGTAAGTGAAATTTTAATAGCAAACCTAAGAATTTATTTGTCTGTTGATTTTTCCTTAGTTCATTTGAGTGACAAAAATTTGGTACTACAGTGTTACTTTAGGAAATGTCCTTATCTCACGTTGTTACACATGCAGCATCCTTGTTATAATTTGCCTTGTTTTTTATACAAGGATGTTTTTTTACCATTGAATATTCTTTTAGCATCAACTTCCTTTTGCTGTTGTTGGAAGTAGAGAAGAAGTTGTCATAAATGGCGAGAAATGCAGAGCCAGACAATATCCTTGGGGGACAGTTGTAGGTAGGCATGGTCCACCTTATTTACAAAAACAATGAATTTCTTTGTTTTTTTGCTTGATGTTTCATAATAATTGCTTTCCTAATATTATCATTTATCTTGATATGGCTTTCCTCTCTGTGACGTAAACTCTTAATATATCAATAAAAACTTTTCTTTCACATTACAAATTAAAACAGAGCGCAACTATTAATTTTTTAGTCGAGAATGAAAACCATTGCGACTTTGTAAAGCTGCGTGAAATGATGTTGAGGTAATCAGTTATTATCAATATTACTCAGTTTATTCTAATTTAAGCTTGTTATGTTTTCATATTAAGAAGCCATCATGCTAGCTAAGAATGACACCTGTTGCGCACTTAAAAGTGGACTATTTTTCATGATTACTAGAAACATTTTACTAATGTGAACATTTGTGATCTACATGTACAAGGCTTTATAAAATTTCAACTTGTGAATTGCTGCTCTCTAAGTGCTCATTGCTGGCATATATTGTTCAACCTTGTCAACAGTTCATTTTAGGTAATGATTCAGAAACTCTATTTGGTTAATATGCTGTAGGTTCTGGCATTAGCAGACAAAATTTGCAATTCAAAATTTTTGGATTTAAAAATTTAACTTGTAGGACAAATATGGAAGATCTTATTGAAACTACACATCGCAAGCACTATGAACTTTACCGCAAGCAAAAGCTGGAAGAGAAGGGCTTTGATGATGGTCAAGACAGGTACGTGCATCAAGGAATTGTTATTTGCCAGTAAATATTATTGTCCCACGTCTTATTAAAAAAATTTAATGTGGTCATTTTCCCTCTGCAAACTATCATCCAATTTTGTAATGAAGGTAACTATGACACAAAAGAATCAATGTAAAACCTATAGTTTTAGATATTTTAGATGCTATTGTTAATGATTGTTTTTGGTTGATTCAGCATCCAAGAGTCATACAAACATAAACGAGAAGAGTACATGCACGCTTTACAGAAAAAGGAGGAAACAATAAGGCAAGCATTTGTGCAGAAAGTTAAAGAAAAAGAAAACGAATTGAATGTCGCAGAGCAGGAGGTTAGTAAAGACTCTCTTATTTGCATTTGGCAAGTTATTCTCTAATTCGTGGTAATATTTTGTTTTTTATCGGGGTAACTGTGTAAAATAGGAGTATGGTTCTGTAGTGACTCGTTTGCTACCTCATATTGTCACACCATTGACACATTTTTTCTCGCTCCTCAGCCTAGACTTCTCTGTCCTCATTACATCATCATTTCATCATCTTCTCTCATCTCTCATCAGCAATATAAATATCAATATACATCAATATCAATATAATTGTAAAGTTCAGATAATTCAGTTCTATTCTATCGAAGCATTATAATATGCAAACGATATGGATATATGTGTATTGATATAAGTTTTAGTTTGCATTTGTTTCCTTACGCATAATTGTTTTCTTACCTCTGATTTTTGCCAGTTTGGCTAAAACCTTAATTTATCTTCAGTTGAAGGCAAAGTTTGAAGACATGAAAGTAGCACAAAATGAAGAGAAGAAAAAGATAGAGGCCTTGCGGAAACAATTTGTAATTGCTTTAAATATTTTTCTCTGTATCATTCCATTTATAAGAGATGGCTTGTTGTATCGATACTTATAGGAGAAATGTTGTTTGGTATTCGCATTGCCATTGCTTTCATCGACTGAGAATGAAAGGAAGGTGAAATGAAACAATATCGTCGCGAACGTTTCTACATTGCAAACAACAGTTTCAATTATATTTTTAAAAAGGTATATAAACATACTATATATTTATTCAAGGAGGAAGATATTGCAGAGTTTGAAACGAAAAAGCAGGACTTTGCAGCACATATGGCAAAGGCAGCCATGAAGAAGAGGGGAAAGTGAAGTGACGATGTCGCATGTGTCTTGCGTTGGTTTTGTCCCAGATACGCGTCTCTGTATATCTATTTAAAGTGGGCACAAAGGAGATGCAGCAGCAAATAGCGATAAGAGACGTTTAGCTATTTTTGCAATGCGTCCAAGGATATCCTGTGCTGGAGGAATGGTGCATTCCTCGCCGCAAGCGTTTTCTAAGTATTACTCAGGTCAGATATATCCGTTAGCATTTATGTAAAACCCCATCATTGTTTTTAGTATGTTCTTCAACACAAAATTATCATTAGCCTACAATTTTTTTGCTTGATCAACAACTGTTATCTCGTGTATCGTTGACAAAATTTCTCCTTGGAAGTCACATGCTTTTGCTCTAGATCTCTTTAATTTATGACAAGTTTCTTAGTAGTCTTGTAATTATAAATATTGTTAACTCCATCAAATTTGCGAGATTAATAACAGAAAATATTTAATCAACGAAATTATACTGTTGCCAAATAAAATGTAAGTTTTTGTGTATCTCTGTATTTTTCTTGAGCGATTCAATTCTCTTCTGTTGTTTGGTTTTGCAATGAGCTTTCTTGCCTGCCACTGTATGCCTACCGTTGTAGTTTATTTCACGCGAATAAAACATAAAGTAGCTATATTTTCATGAAAGCAGAAATGCCAACCGTTGGTTGAGATCCTTCTTCCAATCAAACGCCCTAATTTGCTTTGTGCATCTTCCGTTTTTATTTTTCTGAACTTGTCCGTTTAAAATCCATTCTTGGATGAATTTTTTGCAAGAGCCCAGCTACCCTACATTCGAATTTTCGAAATGGCACATGTGCTCATAACAACTTAAAGTAAAAGGCTCCCTATGAAAGGAGGTAATGGCCAAAGGGACTATTCCTCCCCTATACTTCAATAGCGACTAGTTAACAAAATTTTACGAACTCAAAACTTGGAAAAAAGACAATCTATACAAAAGATGAGCAGCGAGATGACACTGTTTTAACACGAGTGATGAGCAAAAGTTCCAGCTTACTTCGTTCCAAAACTTTTTTACTAATGCATACAATGGGCTTGTGACCCAGAAGACGGGACCAATTATAATTAAGCCAAATGCTTCGGTGATTTTGTTTTAAACAGTTTTGGGCATTGTTCTGTCACCTGTTTGCGGTGTTTCGAAAAAATCAATATCAGCCATCGCGTAATATCAGCATGCAACTGATGGGGTACGGGGTTAGAAAACACGTGACAATGGTTATTCACGAAAACGGAAAGTATAGGCATCCATCAATTCAATACAGAGCAATCATTCTAACATTACTTCCGATTAAATTTGGGATAGAAACTTTCAATAGCGGTACGGCTACAGATAATGTGACATTCATCCCAGCGTTACGCAGGTAGAAAGTCTTGCAACGACAAAAGTAAGACAATATCTGTAATATAGGAAAGAAAGTGAGTACAAAATAAAAGAAGAAAAAGTTCGATTTTGACAGTGAGTGAGTCGCTGCCTTGCAGAGGAACAGCAAGGTGTCCTTTCAGAACTAAGGTGCAATTTGTGCCTTAAGTTCAAATGACGGATTCCGAATAGTGATTTGAATCGAATAACGTGTTTGCGCGCTCTGCCATGTACCTATGGAAAAACAATGACACGAGACTGTCAAAAAGTTGCTTAAAATTCAAATTAATTGAAACAAATGTGTAAGATATCTACAACAATCGAATACTCATTTGGTTATGAAGGTGGAACTACAAATGAATAGGACATGACGGCATTCAACTAAAAGCATCACACATCGATGTCATCAAAGCTTGTTGTTTTTAGCCTATAAGTTATGAAAACTGTAGCCTTAGTTTCTTCTTTGCCTCCTGTGACATTAACACAGGAACTTCTTAACTGTACTGCAAACCAAATCAACTGGAGCTATGTAAATACATTGAGTTTTCTGTATCGACGCAAACAACAATTGTGACAATTAGACGTGGAAAAGTGAAGCAGACATAGTTTTACTGGAAACATGCCAAAAGGATTGTGCTGAAAAACATGACTGCATACGCTCTCCCCTTTAAAGTGCTAACTACGTCTTTGTAAATGTTGATAAAATGAATCGAGTTACGCAATTATCATTAATGGATGCATTCGGGTAATCACAATAATGGATCTTTATAGAAAACCAAATCAATGAAGCAGTTACCGTAAAAACTTTTCCAAATATTCGACTAGCATCACTCTCTTCCTTGTATCCAGTTCCGTCCGACTAATAAGTGATGGCAATTTGACTGCAAATCAGATGGCAAAGAGTAGAAAGAACCAAAAGCCAGTTTCTCCGTACCAGAAAATCTTTTCGAAATTGCTCGATTGCGTTACCATCAGTCGGCATTGAGATAAAAAGCAAAAACCTATCCGTTGTTTCTTGCTTACTAGCGGAGCCATCGTTACATCCGGTCCTTCTCAAAAAGTTGCAGCATAAAAAATAACATGGACAGCGGCTATGGAGGAAACTGTGGAAACGAAAGGCTTGGATTCTGACCTTCAAACTAAAAGTCAGTACTTGCCTCCATAATGTACAGAGATCACAAAGCTGAAAGTGCTTACCGATAAAATAGGAAGGCAGACAGGGGTTTATTATGACATTTTGACCCGACAAGGTTTCTTAAACATTTCAAAGAAATATTGTGGTGTAGTATCAAGGTGCAGAGATTCATATAATGAATATTGATTTGTGGACGTGGATGTGTGGCTGAAATAGCAACATCATGATTTTTGCCACAACTTGGGGTATCAACCCGATTGCAGAGCAAGATTAAATAAAATCTGCAAAGAGGACTGCTCACCAAAAAGCCGAAGGAGATGTTCGGCGCCATAAATCTCAGCAGGGCTCCGAGACTCGACCAAACTTAACGGAAAAGGAGAGTACGACGAATCCTGTTCTTTTGAAGTGTCCCGAGGAAGAGGCTCCTGTCGAAGACAGAAGATATTTTCAATAATCATTCGCTTAAAATTAATCATATTAGGCTTCAAATTTGCATTTGAGAATCTCGGTAATGAAAAACGCGACTTCAAATTGAGCTTGGGCGCACGCACCTGTGAGCTTTGAATCGGCACTGCAATCGGCTCCTCCGCAGCGACCGTATCCGATGAAATCAAAGAGCTAGCTGACGTACCCACTGGCATGGCATGTTGCTCTCTGGAGGCAGCTGTTCGCATTGAGATTTTGGGGTGACTCTCCGAGTTCAGCGGTCTCCTTGGGCGTAGACTTCGGGGGTTACCTTCAGAGTCTGCAAAACAGAACTGACATTTCTCAAAAGAGTTGACATTTCTTACTCAGTGCAGCATTCGCAACAAACTCATAAGAGGGACAAATTCAGAAAGCATAGGTTGCAAAACAATTGGCCTAATGCATTAGAAAAACGAAAGTACTGTCCACATAGGGGTGTTTTGTCAACTTATCTGCCTTTTTAGGGCGTTTGCAAAAAACAAAGCCAGGCTTCCAGTTAATAGTGTAGTAGTTTAAAAAGGTCTCGAGCTTCTAGGAGTTACCTTCGGTGGCAATATCGGCTTGATCTGTAGGATTGCCATTCTCGCTGTGATCACCCCCCTTCTTCACGTCCACTGCGATCTGTTTATCAGCTCCCTCTTTCTCGTCAGTTTTGTGAGTCTGACTTGAGTCCAACGCCTTGTCCACACTCAGGTCATTGCTGCTGGGTGCTTGTTCAACAGGTTCGCTTTTGATACCAGCTTCTTTCCGGTCTTCAGTAGCAGTCGGGTCTATTTTGGCACTCGCCGGGCTGCGATGATCCAAATGCTTTCCAGCCTGCTTTTTGGAAAAATCGCTGGAAGTATTCTTCAAAGTAGAGAAAAATGAAAAAATAGAGCAAACCTGTGAGTTACTAGATTTTATTAACTAATTTCTTGTTTATATACAAGTGGCCTTAAATTGTACAATAAAATGAACTTGAAAATTTATTGCCTTTAGGGTCTGCACACTCTTGGGTCATTCTCCGACATTTATATAGTTTGAGGATAGTCGGATGAGAAGCGACAAAAACATGCAAAAGATTTCCACTTTTCCGTACTATTATACAAAACTCAGTATACAGATACACCATTCAAAAACCAGTTGTCAGTTTAAGCATGAAAGCACGCTTCCTAAAAAATAGTTACCTTCAGATTATCTTTCCCACCAGCCAATGAAAGGTTTTGTTGACAATGACTCTGTTGATTTTCAGCTGCAGACATTTCCATCTTTCTCTTCAAAGAAGGCCTTCCCCTACGCCTGGGAGGTGCACAAAGAGGATCAGTCTTGTCTTTCCTAGGATCGGCTGCACCAGTCGAAAGGCGATGGTGCACCGTGGTGGCCCCTGCCCCTAAGCCCCTCCTTCCTCTTGGGAAGCCTCTTTTGAGCTTTCTTCCTCGCTTCTTGCGCGGTGACGAATTGGGTTCTGACAGTGGGGCAGAAGGCTTTTCTGCAGTGTCCGGAGGCCTAGTATCTAAATGTTTCAGGGGATTGGGTAAATCTGGGGACTGTTTATACGGAAAGATGCGAGCGTACTGCTCCTTCTCAAAGTTGTAAAGCAGCAACGCCGAGAGAGTAAAGTTCAGGTATGTCTGTAATCCCTGTACCATTTCTCGCACTATTTCGAGGCTGTAAAGAAATAATACCTTATTTACAACAATTCTTCATTTGCATGGAAACGAGTTGCTCACATGATTCAGCTTGTGTGACGGTGTTCCAGATACAAATCAGAATGAGCAAGTAAAATACGTCATATTTCTTCATTGAAAAAATCATATTGCATATATCAATAACACTCACTCCACATTCTTTAAATACGGAAACTCAGCCAAACACTCGTTGGTTTCCTGCATTTCACAGAATTCTAAGAAATCCGATAGGATCTTCAATGCGCTGGGTACTCTTGGCAGCTTTAACAACTAGAAAAAAGATCTTATAACTATTCATCTTATGGAAAAAACTGAGCACCTGTCAAACAAATAAGTCAGCTGAAAAAGGTTAATCACATCTTCAGGGGCCTAAGCTCTCTAATCAAGCTTTATCTACTATGATGATGTCAGGAAATTGCACCAAAATGCACCAAGCTATTAAACAGATAGTTACTGAGCAAACAATAATCGGTACAGACACAACAATGCCAAAGTTTAACAACAGCTGGCTCAATCAGTTAATAAAGAGGCAACAAACCTTTTTCCTTCTCTTAATAAGATAGCAATCATCCTCCAGCTTGCATTTCAAAACATGTGGGATATTGATACATACAACAGGCAAATCTGAGGATTCCTCTCCCTACAAACAATCCACTCAAAAATGTAGACTTTAAGACCCCTGCATGATTAGTTGCAGAGTGCAGGCACAGAAATTTTAAAGAGAGTCATTAACACTTTAAATTGAAACATCCTCTTACCTCTGCTTGGGAGCTATTCGCAGTGCTTTGATTTGATAGGCTGTTTGTTTCAATGGACTCAAAGTCATCATCTTGTTTCCGTTTTCTGGTCTTTTGTCTCTTTTTTGGCCTGTTTGACAAGCAACAAAGTAAGCCATCTAAATGCTTGCAAAATGAGCAAAAGATGTTAGAAGCCATATTTGAAACATTCATTTACTTGTTATTTGAATTATTTATTAATGTTAAATTTGAAAATCATTAAGCACATACCCAACTGCCTTTTCATAAAGTTTTGCTTGCAAATTTCTGTTCGTCTCACAATCTTTCAATACACTATCAGTCAGCACCCATCTGTCCCAGCTTAAAAAAGTAACACAGTAATTCAATAGCCTTACTTGATTTCCATAAGAGCTCACTTGAACATACTACTCAAGTCTTTCTAAAGCCTGGTATTCATATGATTGCAAGGATTGCTAGTGCAAGGAACACACAATTTTGCACCAGTGATCCTTGCCATTATTGGACAAAGTAGTTTCCATTTGATTGCAATAATCATACACAAAACTTCAGCCGGCAAAAATTGAAGCGTTTCAAACTGTGGACATCAGGAATTTCCTACCTCAATCAAGTTACTTTCTGATAACTGCACCATTGAAAAAAGTGAGCTGACCCATGAAAGCTGTTAGGTGAGGAAACAAAATGTTGCTTCCAGGTAGGGTACTCCTTTTCTGCTTCTTCAGGGCTAATACCAAACTTTGTAGCAATCTGAACCCAGCAATTATATTTCTTAAGATCTATTTTTAAAGTCCTGACAATATTTACTATAAACACAGTCATACTCTCCGACCTCTTCTATGAAGGGAGGTCTTATTTGGTTTTTACTGCTTCTTTCTTTGGTTGCAAAGGCCTTCTTAAATCAATATATGTGAATAGCTCGCATTGCAGCAGTCTTGGGAAAGCACTTTTGATCAATACGCAAGGATCGCTGGTCACAAAATGGCGCTATCCTTGTTCACTGATGATCCTTGCAATCATATAGAAACCAGGCTTAAAGGCTTGCAAACCATTTCCTACATTGATAACTTAAACCCATATAAGTCTAACAATAGAATAAAAGTGGTGAATCAAACATATATTTTCCTTAAAGGATATGAAAACTTTAATCATATTAAAACAAATAATTCCTTCAACATGAAATCTGAGTGCTATTGACATTTGCAGAAAACAAGCTATTAAAACAAAATAACTCTTTTAACTGAAAATCAGAACAGGAGTCCCAAAATTAGAACTGACTAAATAGTTATGAAGGAGCAGCTTTTAAAAAAAGAGGGAATACAATGATTTTTATTCAGCCCTAAATGCTATGATGTAATTGTTATACACATTGATGTGAGCCAATACAAAACATCCATTCTTTTTGGTGTCAATATTCTAGTAGTTGCAATTGACAAGTCAGCAGTGTCATGGAAAGGGTACCTTTTATTCCAACCAATAAAGTGAATGAAAAACTCTGGAACTTTGTTTCCCTTCTCATCTTTCGTCACATCTGTCTCCAACACCTTTAATATGATATAAACATGCTATGAATAAAGTATAACATAATAAAATACTGTTTATATCTATAAAAAATAAAATGAAAAATGGGAGGAATTTGAAAAATATCAGCAGTTTCTGCTTATCTCAGTTTACATAAAAGCTTCATACCTTGTTAATATAAACTTGACACAGTTTTGACACCAATTTGCTTACTTTTTGTAATAGTATTGAGAATTGAGTATCAATTCTTTAAAAACCTTAGATAAACCAAAAAAACTAAAAGAATAATCCTGCTTGTTTGTTCTAGTTTGAAAAAAAGTTTGAGGGAATCAACCCATTATTAATCAAAAATAGAAATGATTACCTTAACTTTGAATGAAGAGAAACTCACAAAAACATGATTGATCACAAACATTCATACTTTTTGACAATAGATTATCTTTTTTTTGAATCCAGAAAATATGCCAGAAGGCTGTCTTTTAAAGGAACCTTGAGCTTAGTAAGGGAAGAAATTGATGCCATCAAAATAAGATGCAGTAAATGATTTTATTGCAGCATATAAAAACTTTTATTCACAATTGATTTTACAGTTACAATAGCTTCAATGGATCTGAATAGATTAAAAAATGGAGTGCAAAAAGATGGGCAACATAAATGCAAAGTTAGATGTTTAAATCATTGTCTAAATCAATTGAAACTTTAATTGAAAAAGCCTGATACATGTTTAACTTTTCTTGCTCGTTCTTACTTAATCACAATCATTTTATCTTGCAACTATTGAAGATTATCAATATTTTGAGTTTCATTCTTGGCCCACATTTTTGTTCATTGTTAAAAACCCTGTTAAAGCCCAACGTACATGGTTCTTTAAAAATTGCATTGAAATATGTGTGGAGGGATCATACCAAATCTTTGCTATTTATTGCAAAATTCCCTTGCTAGCTTCCACATTAAGAAGAGACTACCCATGCTGCAGTGACACACTAACCTTCAGGACGCATTATGAAATGAAGGTCTCTACATTAAATCATTCCAACATATTTGATAAATGTAAACAATGTCTCTGTCCAATTAATTGGGTCACCATGTTAATCAAACCGAAAGAATAGACAGGGCAGCTCATATTTTATCAAGAACACATTTTATGGAAGGCCTATGCGGCCATCTGGCTGTAATTGCAAATAACAGTGGTTTTTTGGTAATTTCTCAGTTTAAATATCTGGGCTCTGAGACACACTTTGATTTCAGGTAAAGTTCTGAGGAACGCAAAATGCAAATGTGAACTACCTTGGCTTCATATAGCATTTTAGCTTTGGTAGGATCTGGCTCATAACACAGTACTTGCTCCCCAATTTGAAATTTGGCTTCCATTTCCTGCTTTTTAAAGTCATTTTTACCGTCAATTGACTTGTCAACTGCTTTCACAGGCTTTAGGTCACATTGCCCACTGACTGCCATATTGGTTTTTGGAATGATCAAAGCGAGGTTACACTGAAAAGGAGTCTACTGGAACGGGCTTCATCTGCATGGTACATTCTTTCTGAAATTCGTACTGGAAAGAGGATATAATCATGTTTAAAAAGTAAGCAATGTTTTAAAAAAGCGTACTTCTATTCTAGAAGAATAATTTCATCAATGCTTTCCAGTCGAAAGCCTCTCTGATCAATTTTTCACACTGCAAATCCCCCTCATTTTGCAATTACAAACAAGATCGGTTTTCAAAAAAAAAATTCCACAGTATATGATTTACCAGTATATGTAAAAGGCAAATTAATATGAAAAGCAATAACATGATCAAGTAATCTCTTTTTTTGTCTTTATAATCTAATCTAGAAGTAATCTAAAAACTACAGCTGACTTTTAAAAAGTGGTCGATTTAAGAGTGTTTACAGACGGAGGTATAAGCGAAATATTAAAGTAAAACCTTGTCCATGTCTAAGCCTAGCTACGAGGATTCCTGTAAGTTGCTTTCCCCGTTGACAAAGAAGATTGATGATTAACAAATGTTCTTCAAGATGCTCTGCTTAGTTAAAGCTGAAATACGATTTGATTATAAACAGGATTATGTTCATTAAGAAAGACGTGATTGCCCAATCTTCTTCAGAAATCTCATTATATTTCAAAATTTCATAAAAGTTCACATAATATTTCAAAAGTGACAGTTACTGCCAAGAAAGAAAAAAACCTAGCTTGAAGTTTTAGATGAGATGCATCTGTATTAAGAGATGCTTACCCCATACTACTCCAAGTAGAATTGTGCAATTTTTGGTTTGTTTTTTCCTCTTTTACTACTTTCATGAAGATCATCATCCACATTTCAGATTTCTTGCTAAAGATGATGTTACAGGTGTGACACAACTGAAAGGTTCAGTTCAAAGAGGACTAAGAACAAAACTTGTTAATCAGTATCCAGAATTGGAGAAATGGATAAACGAAATTGCACCAAAAAAAGAAAGCATTGTTCTAATCAAATGGTTTGTCTAGCTATTGAACTAATTTAAACTTTTTGCATGTAAATTTAATCTGAGTAGGTTTCCAATTGTTAACCAATTATAATTTGATGAGCACTGCTTC
Source organism: Nemopilema nomurai (assembly GCA_003864495.1). Lineage (NCBI taxonomy): Eukaryota > Metazoa > Cnidaria > Scyphozoa > Rhizostomeae > Rhizostomatidae > Nemopilema > Nemopilema nomurai. Next base: position 621,070 of record ML133479.1, read on the forward strand.
CTTTCTTCTTTAATTCTAGTGGCGTTTTCTGCTCCTGCACCAAATTAGCAGTTGCTTTGGAAGTGTAACTCTTGAAAGAAATTCTTATCTGAGTTGTTGCTGATAAGTTTACTTTTCAATAACAACTTAAGTTTACAATAAGCTTTGATCAAATGTTAGTCTATTGCTAAGGTATTTTGGTATTTTTGTTCATTTAAAAGCATTGAAGTTGTTTGAAATTTAATTAAATAAAGTTTAAATTGAAAAGGAGCTTTTGATTTGGCTTTTTATCCCAGTATTTTGTGCATTAAAATTCATTCTCTTTTTTAGTCATGAACACATAGAGATAGTTGCAGTCAAGTCAGAACTCCTTTTCTTCAGGCAGCGAGATGGGCCATGGATTCCTTCACTAAGGCTTATTCACAAATGTAGGTTATCTCTTAGTATCCTGTCCTGTTTAAACTGCAGCCTAATATTATGAAACTGACAGAGACAGTCGATGCCTTATGCAATCAAACACACTGGGGTGACAAGTTAACATAATTTTAATCACTTGATCTCTGGCTACAGCTTCTTTTGAAATGTCATTTTCTTGTGACAAATTTGTACACATCAGTAAAATCTGTGAAAAGCCATCTGACGCTATTACTGTTGGTAATGAAGAAGTTTTGACAAAAAATCTTAATGTATGTATGTAGCTGTAACTGTTATTTTGGTATGACACAAAAGATGTGATCCAGGGAATTTTTATGATCACTGAAAACTTTAAACAACTAAGTTAAACAACTAAGGCTAAAATATTGTTTAGGCCAGGTGCTAAGTTCCTTATTTTTCTCCAATTTAGATCCATTTTTACTACCCATTCAGCAAGTGGATAAAGGAGCAATCAAGTTTGTTCTCAGTGGAGCAAATATTATGTGCCCTGGCCTTACTTCACCTGGAGCCAAATTAAGTCCTTCTGAAGCAAATCAAATAGTGGTAAATTCCCCAAATCTCAATACCTTTGCAGTTTTAGATTTAGTCATTATTTCAAGAGCCAGAAATGAAAACCCGTTTTATTAATGTATACCCTATAATATAGCGGATGCAACATAGTTGCTTATTGCTGGTATTTTTGGCATCTTATCTTTGTTTTAGGGCTATCTCTAAGCTTCATTAAGCCTAAATTTTTAATTTATTGTTTATCATGCAAAAATAGCACTATCTATTTATTCCAATCATCTGGCAACTAACTGCCCTACTGTGCTACTCTGATATTCTAGGTACACAGATATCAGAAACCTTTTGATAGACAGCAAATAGTTATCTTTATTTTAGAAATCCTATTAGTTTAACATTTGCTTAAAATCTCTTCACATTTTACCAGACTATTATGGCTGAAGATAAAGAACATGCCATATGCATTGGATGTACTAAGATGTCATCTCAAGATATGTAAGAAACATATAATACCTTTCTCCTTTAACAAAAAATTTTTTGTCTTGATTTTGGCCACCTTAACACAAGCACATAAATGCCATCTATGAGTACTAAAGATGTATTAGAATGTGGAAATAATTTTGAACTATTTTTATCTGAGATAAGAAAGTCTTCATTTAGAACAAAACTTGGTAGTTGTAATGTCTTAATGAAAATGGCATTGTACATCATTGGTTTGTAATCTTTAGAATCATGATTTCTTGCACCATGAACAATCCTGGGTAAAATTTAAGATGTTTTTGAAAAGGGCTCAAGTCATCCCTTTCTTTGTAGTGCTCAGTATTTTCTAACTAAGATATAAATATATATATTTGGTTAAAACTTTGTTGAACCAATTTTTCTGTTTATAGCTTGTCCAAGAACAAAGGAATTGGCATTGAAAATATCCATTACCTCAATGATGGACTTTGGGTAATGAAGCAGCTGGATAGGTGATAGTGGATATTTGTTTAGAGAAAGGGAGTTTGCATCAAGAACTATCATTGGTTTCTTGAATTTCAATAAACTTTCAACTCAAAATTTCATTGCTGATACAAAATTAAGATACATGGTAGATAAGTACTTGAACAATGCCCCTGTTCTTTTTCATCATACACTTTATCATTGTTGGAAACAAATATTTAATGATGCAGCAGCAGTTTTGTTAAATATAGTTGTTTGGAAGGGTGGCTAGTATTTGTAATAAATGTGTAACATCAAGATCATGGAAACAGAATAAATCAATGAAACAAACATTTTTTGACCTCCTTTCCTGTTATGTGTACTTCATAGTGTGCTTATTAATAATGCCAAAATTATAGCTACAGTAAATGACAGGACTTCTGATTACCGCTTACCTAATAACTTTTATACATATAATTACTTCTCATCAACAACTTGAAACGATGGTTTGGCTCAGTTCCATTTAAATTAAAAATGGTGACATGGAAATTTGATTTAATGAAAATCATTATGGCTAAATGTTTGACAAAATGTGGCAAACAAATTAAATTATTCTGGTACTTCCAGATTCTGGTACTCCATACACAAAAAATGAAAAATGTTATGTCAAGTGTTTTGACTAGTTCTTCCCCAAAAGCCACAGTCTAAAGCTTTTGAACAGCAATAATTCTTTCTAATTTCAATCTGTTGTCCATGTCAGGTTATGCTGATAATAATAAATCATTCAACAGGCTGTGAAACTGCAAAAAACCAAAAGAAACCTCTATGTTGGGTATACTAATTGGTGAATGACAAAATGGCTTAGCTTAAGACTGGCTGAAGGTATCAGCTAAAAAATGTTTCATGCATTTTTGGAAGGACAGTAAGGGGACCACTCTCTGTTCTTCAGGTTTAAAGAGGGTTAGAATCTTGAGGGGCCTGGCTTTGCTAAAATGTTGCCATATAGACCAAACTTCAAAGTACCTTATTATTTGACACTGTAGAATGCTGATCTACAATAAGTTTTTCTGGCATTGGTAAAGTTGCACATCTACATGTTTCAATAAACAAATATAAAAATGCGTTGTTGCACCAGCTAGGTAACAACTACAAAAGATGATTGCGCGTTTGATTGCAAGCACCGGAAATATCTTACACTGGAATCTTTACAAATTAACTGAAACTACAAACTTAAAGCATCAAAGTGAATGTAAAGGTCTTGCATTTTCACTGCAAATGTTCAAAGCCACATGATCTGTTTGTGGTTTGTGGCTAATTACATTAACCTCATTTTCACTATCTGCATCATCAAAATGTGCTTCTGTGCCAATATCATGTTCTTCGTTCCCTTCTACATCACTTGTTAACACTGGGCTACTGCTATCGTTGGACATGAGTCCAATGCGCTCTGAGCAAACGTGTAAATTACGCTCATTTGACACTTGTCCATTAAGAAGTCCCTCTGCTTCTGGAGACTGGGAAGTGCCAGTAACATAGTTGTAGCCATTTCCAAGTCTAATATAAAACAAGGTTAAATATAACAAGAAGTAAAGAAAGTACAATGACATGCATATTCGCCCTGGCTAGCTTATTCTTATCAATACAACTTTTGAGTTCTTTTGAGTGGTTCATTTTTTCTACTCGACCCAAAAGTTAGGATATCATTTCACTTTATCATTGATAATATAAAGCATATAAATTTTAATACCAATTTCTAGACTGCATGAAGAGATTGTTGATGGGAAGAAAATTCATATCCGTTTCCAGGTCTAAAATACAAAACAGGTATCCCAATTTCAGTCACCAACTATGCTAATTTCTCAGGTAATAAACACCTTGAGGGCAAGTTCCAAAACTGTGCAAAATTTTCAATAACAAAAGGATTCTTTATGTCAATGTTGAATTTATGAATCAATTATTGCACTAAATTAAAACAGCATTTTGAGACTTTTTGAAGACAACTATTTGAAGACAAAATTTAGAAAATCAATGATTATGATCAAGAAACCGCTAAACTCGTCTACATGAGCCATCTAAAGTTCACAACTTAAAACCAAAAAGTGAAGCATAATTTTGATACAAATAATGGCTTTTGAAATTTATAAGCACAAAGCAAGTCAAACTCTTTGATGCTTGGTCATATTATTGACAAGTACATTCCTGAATCCTGAGAACACAAAATTATAGATGTAATTCAATATCTCCCAGACCACAACAACAACAACAATAGTAACAAACATGGATTGGTGTCAATTTTTATGTTGTACAACACTTACGTTGTATAAACTGGGAGAAACCACAGTGATTTCTTTGTCCCAAATACCTGACGAAAATTATTTGACTTTCCAAGGTTAAAGCCATCTTTGTCTGGCCCATTACTAAAGACAGGGGCACGAAATGATTCTAGGAAAACAAGGGGTACAATAAATGTTCAATTTAGAAGAAAGACAAATTTTGGATCACAAAGTACTATCAAATATAAAGAAAACACAAAATTTGGAGAGATTAATAACTGATTTTTTTCAAAAGTGTATCTAAAATTTGATGATGAGTTTACTTTTTGTTCCAAAAATTTACAAAAAATGAACCACCATTGCAATTGGCACCAAAACATTGAAAATTCAAATTGCTTACCAAGTGTTGATCTGTTGTTTAAAGTCAGATATATATGATAACCAAACAATGACCACAAGCTGATAAAGAACATTGCTCCGATAAAGAACAAAAACAGCACATGCAAACTGCTATCAGCTTTTGGAACAGCAGCCTGAAAAACAGACACACAACTTCAGTTTGTTGATATTGAATGAGAATACAGTGTGAGTGTGTGAGTGTACAAATTCCTAGTGAACATCTTCAGAGTCGTAAAGAGCATTACTAATAGAGAATTTATGGGATCCTTGTCAAACATGCACTGCTAAATTCTCCAGATTTTTTGGTGGCCAGTCATAAAAATCTTTCCCTTTTTTATGGAAATCTTATACGTCTTGCCAACTTATGTTACTTACATATAAAAAACTCTTTGTTAATCTTCTACCAGAATAAATGGTAAAATGCAGTGCCAAATCATCAAACAAATTTTGGCACCAAAAAGTAAGTATGAAAAGAAATGGACAATAAATAGAAAAACAGCATACCTGCCAAAATTTTAAGAAGTACTTCAGTGTTGTAACTGATACAAAGCATGTGTAAATAATGCCATGAAATAAAAACAGGAAAAAGAACTTGTAGTTTGCAAATCCAACACAGTTGTTAACCCACGGGCAATGATGATCCATCTTCAAGACACAGCTAAAAGGGAAAGGTGCTTACTTAGGGTCGACCTTGCAGTAACCTAGGAATTCCCAATCTACATAAATATAAGTGCTTCCAACAAAAGATTCTATGATTTTTTCATTACAGGAAACACTAACAGTGGAAAATTCTGCTTTTCAAACAAAAGTGCTTAGTATAGGGAATGGGCAGTCAGATAACAACCATGTGAAGAAACTTAATAGGGTGTTGATGAATAATATAAAATCAATTCTAAAGCTTGTTAGAGAAAAATGTATCAGTTGGACTAGCCTTATGTTTTCTTATGATAAAGTTAGGTTCTAAACTCTATATACAGCTTTCTAAGTACTTGCACACCATTGCACAAGATTGCACTTGTTGGCACCACAAGGGGTGTGATCCATTTTATTCCCAGCATTGCCTGTTTAATTGTGTAAATTTTGAAAAGAGATTAAAACAAGCTTTACATAGAGAATTGTTGTGCCTTTGATAGAGATTGGAGAAAATTGAGAACTGCTTCATAATTAAAGCATTACCTGTTACAAACTGAACAATGATGGCATCGATCAGGTTTTATAAGCTGACAAATATCACAAAACCGTGTTCCTGCAAAAAAGAACAATGCCCAACGCTGATATAGACTGAAAAAGTTAGTTGCATTATGATATAATAAGAAATGCAATCTTAGTATATTTACCCTTTTGCCATAAAAAATTGTCTGACAACATCAAAAAGCAGGTTTTGGGCATGTTTTGAGTAATGATAATAATTGTTATGTTAAGGAAATTTGAATTACCTCCAGAGATGGACCTTGTAATAATAGGTAGATTTTTTGCAAGGTCATTCACAACTGCTTGTGGATTTTCCTAAAAAAAGGCTCAACAAAATTAATGCTTATTAGCCATAGCTAATAAAGGCAGGTATTGTGGGCTGCAGATTCATAAAATGTAATCTTATAATTATTTTACTAAATATTAGGAAAAACCACAATCAAGCCAAATTAATCTACTGTATATGAAATGAACTTTCTTGATAAAAAATTATTGACAACATCCAAACTTTTTGAAGAAAAGAGACAAATGCAATTTCAAGCACTCTATGATTAAATCTTACATCAACGCTGAATCTAAAACAATCACGATCAATGTTATATCTATACATATATACATAAATTATTAGTTAAAAGTAACATATAACTGTTAAAACAAAATCAATGGGACTAAAATATCATGCAGGATATGGTAACACTTACTGCTGAATCATATCTTTCTTTGTCATGAACTGACAAGTAAAACTAGAAAAAATATATACATATATTATATATATTTATATATCTAAATTGAAATACTTCATTAGAAACTGACCTCCTAGAAACTGAAATTTATGTTCTTTGAACAACCTTTGTTTACTTTTTTGTGTATCTTATTTCATACCTTATGCAAAACACAACCTTTTACCCTACTGTGGTTGTTAAATCAATGATAAAGGGTACAACACATTGCAATGGAGTCATGTAATTTTAGAGCAGTGTGCAGTGTGGAAATTTTTTATAGATTGTTCCTTTCAAATGAGAATAAGTGATAGCTAAGGTGGCTTCAAAGAACAACCAAAGTAAAACAAAGCATTTGGCAAGTACTTGTGCTCTAGTCTGGTTATTTCAATTTTTGATAGGATTATCCTTACTCTGAATACCAAAATTAAATAAAATGGAATTGAAGCTATCAAAATACACAAATATTTTCTATGGCTCAAGTTATTTTCCTTTCTTGATGAACAAAAGAATTATCTTACCTGTGAAGGGACCAATCCAGGATTACTCATGATGGTTCTCCAGTAAGAAATCATGAACACAATGAAAATTGGGTTGTACAAGGCCAAGTATATGACTAAAAATTAGACAAAATAAGAAACTTCAGAAACAGTATTAGCCAATGTTATCAGAATTTTTTTCTTATATTAAATCAATTAAAAGAGTCAAGTTCTGAAAACAAATCAAATTCCAAAAGAATGCACCAATGATAAGTCAGTCAGTTTTGAACACATAGGTCATGTATACTATAATAAAAGGGAGCTATTTTCAATTCAGGATGAAACCAAAAAAATTGTTTGAGTTCAAGAAATATACATTGCTTTAGAATCAATTTTATCCAAAAGCACATACCTCGTTCAGTAGTGTTTTGTACTGTTCCTATAAAATTGAAGTGATTTAACATTTAAAAATTGGTGATATATATAATGCAATGGCACAGTATATATGTTTATATGTCTCACATGTGACAGCAGAGAGATAAGATTTTGCAGAATGATAAATGGGAACCTTAAAGCTAAGTATAATGCTTTTATAGACAGGCTTTTAGTCATCCTTCCATTGACTTTTAAAAAAATAAATATCTTGATGAAATATATATATATATAAGTTAATATGCTAATTAATATAGGATATGCAATTTTAGAACATTAAAATGTAACAAAAAACAAGAAGCGTCTTTATTCCTTCAATAACCTCGACTGTTCTTCATGTTTAAGGACATTAAGTGTTTTATCTAACTGTTGCTTTATACTTCAATTTATTTGATGGAAGGAATTATGTACTCCTTTAGTGCATAACGACATAAAATACAACTTTCAACGCCCCGGATAAGAGTCAAAGAGCTTTCTTTTTATAAACGTTGAAATACTTGCGAAATTTCTGCGGACAAACATCGGATTGAGCCGAAGGGAGTTGGGCCTAACTTGCGTCATAAGGAAAGGCGGCGAATTGTGTTGGGTGCATGATCACTTACCAAATCCAAAGATAACCATGTATGCAAAGTATGACCAAACGATTATTGCATTGATTATGATCACGGGGAGCCAAGCCAGTGGCTTCAAGAAACTCCGAACAATTTTGTCGGAAGGTGCCATATTCAACCCTTCGCCTTGTTGAAACTGTCTGAGGTACCTTATGTGAAGCGACTGGGAAGTATCCGGTCTTCACCAGACCCCATTTGGACATCTGGTGTTTTCCCTCTATCATGTCACGGAGGAAACATTATCAAAACAAAGAGAACAATAGGAATTATGCTAAAAACGAAAGTTCTTCCAGGGTCAGCGCGCAAAAATGTTACCTTGCAAATCTTTCGGGCTTCTATTTTTCTTCTTTTCTGCATTGGGATGCACCAATGGTAGAACACATTCAGCCCCTTGGAAAGAAGGCGAGGAAGAAAGCTGGAAAAAGGGGCTGACACAACTTCGCCAGGAAGCCTGGAAAATTAATTTCCAAAAGCTGGACAGAAACGGTCTGCAGTTCCAGGAAGTCATTGTCAAGAACCTCTTCAAAAAATTCGTCCTACATTTTGAAAGGCCCTATGTTGATGATGAATCAGAATATGCAAAAAGACAGATATTTTTTGAGGTTGGATGTATATCCATTTTTAATTCTGATCTTCTTAATTTTTGTCAGTTACAAATATTGCAGGGGGCAGAGCTCGGTTCTGTAAAGCAAATGTTATAACAAGCTAAAGACATTTCAGAAGCTAGCTAGAAACTAGAGAGCTCCACATTTGAGTAATTCGCTTGATACAATCTGTCTTGTTTCTTTGTTTTGTATTGTATGTATTATTGTAGTAATTTCCTGTATTGTATTGTCTAGGTCACTCCAAAGATCTGTGATAGGCTCTTAGCCTTTAGCACAGTTATAGATATAGTTATGTAGTGAAATTTAAAATATAAAAACTGAACTGAGATTTTGCTTTCATTTTAGGAAAGCCTCAGGAGGCAAGCGTTTTTTAATTCAAAAGAGGAAGACTATGATGAAAAAACTGTTTTTGGGATTAACAAATTCTCTGATTGGTCAGAGGAAGAATTTAGAGGTGTTTTAAATTTGGTTTAATGTGTTTCCCTGAAGTTTGGAAAAAATTTCTGATGTTATCAGCATTTCATAAAATATTTTTTAAGATTTATATGTGTGACTCATAGTAGTCAAGGTGTAAACACAAATTATCACTGTTAAGCTGACGCAAAATTCAATAGCCCAGCTTCAAGGAATAAATTTTTGGTTTTTTATAACACTTATATGTAGACTTGTATGAGGAGTGGTTGTCTATGGCAGTATGTTTACTATGCAATCAACTTAATGGCTAATATTGAGTTTTATTCATTCCAGGGTTATTGAAAAGCTATCCTTTGGGTAAAACAGGAGCAGATACTAATCACAGGCAGCGCATCTTGGCTATACAGCAGGAAAATTCCAATGAAAATGATGGTTGTACTTATAAACCTGAACCTCTACCTAAAGCAGTTGATTGGTACTGGTTGAAGATTTTCGAAGATTGTCTGCACCATTTAAAATTTTTTCTTCATTGGAATGGTCTAATTGCTTAACTTTTGATGCATATGTTATCGTATATTGATTTTGGGCTTTGCATTTACTAGATTAGCTACTAAATACTTGCTTTCAAACACAATGACTTGTGTATGTCTTCATTTGAAAGTTGCTGTTGGTAAAATGTTTAATGCAATTTAATTTAATACCCCTGTCAACAGGAGAGATCAAAGGAAGGTAACCAAGGTAAAGAATCAAGGAAATGTAAGTAATGGGATTTTATATGTTTATACTTTGGGTTTTTTCCTAACTTATAGTGGGGAAAATAGTTTGTCTACAGGTATGGTTTTTGGAGAATGTGCTAGAGACAGCCTCTATTGTTGTGATTTACAACCTTCAAACCTGGTTTTGCGTGGTTTTAATAATATGTGCATCGTACAGACCTTTTGAACTGGTTTTATCATTAAGGAACATGAAAAACTATACTTTCTTGTTTCTTTTTAGTGTGGCAGTTGCTGGTGAGTTTTTTGTCTCAGTTTTGCTTTTCGTTATCTTTAAATTCTATCGTTTAATTTGCTCCTTGACCCCAGGTCCCTTCCCGCATACCCACTTCTGCAACTCAGGCACGCCACTGCTCTAAATTATTCTCAATATATTTTCTGTTCTGCTTTTGGAAGCTGTTGAACTTTTCGAACATGTTTTTTGCTGAATAGAAGAAGAGATTCAAGCTTCTTGCCCAGCGACAACTGATGGGATTTTTTACAGAGCCAAAAGTTCTTTGACGGCAAGTTATGAGTTTAAGAGGTTTCAGTTTCCCAATTTGTGCCTTGTTATAGAGTTGTTAATGAAAATTGAAGGATCAGTTTCTGCCGTTGGAAGGGCATTTAGTGTTTTGACCCTTTTACGAAATGATTGTTTGCTGTGCCTGAGTCACGAAATCATGGAGAATCTAATGATAGTTAAATCTAACGACAAAATGTGGACGGAATAGAAAAAAACACATTCTGTCAACATATATCTTGGGAAGAGACGAAAAACAATATTATCAAAAGCTGGATTTGAAGGAGGGCCATCCAGTAAAGAGATGTACCTTGAGAAAGGCAGGTAATTTGAAGATAAAAACTTTGAAGACTCTGATCAATCTGAAACAGACAGCGAGTCCAATGACTATGCATGTTCTTGATTTAGCTCGCCTGAGCAAATGAGGTGAGCGATTGACAGCTCACCTGCAAAAATACAAACAGCCAGGCCTGTAACATCCCATGAACTTAATTCTTCCAACCAAACGCTGATAGAAGTTTGCTTGATGTGCTTTGCTTTATGAATCCTTGTTTTTGGAAAATAGATTTCTGGAAATAAACACCCGCATCACTTTCAAAGGGACTGACAGTATAAACTGATTGCCGAAAAAAATGCCAGCTTTTAGCTGTTACACGATGTAGACTTTAACAGACTACGTGTGCGCAGAAACAATAATGTTAGAAAAATGGGTCAAATGATCTAGCATTTCACTGAACATCTACCTTATTGTTAATGTTTTCCACTTTAATATGATTGATTTGACGTGTATAAAGCTTGTTTAAGAAGATTGTATTGATTGAAGTAGCCTTGGCTAATGTTCTCTTATGATAATGTTTTGTAGTCAATTTTATATACATCTTTCTGTACAATTAAGTACTTTGGTGCGATTGCACACCATTGCATGCCCACAAGGAGTGTGATTCATTGCACCCCTACAATTTTGCTCCAGCATTGCCTGAGATTTATCTTGAATTCTAGGGCTTTTGTTGCAGCAGAACAAACAGAGACATTTTGGGCTGAATCTGGCAAACCTCTGGAAGATTTCAGTGTTCAAGAGCTCATTTCATGTGCACCATCACTTGGCTGTAGTGGCGGTAACACATGTGAAGTTCTGAGTTGGTTGGCAATAACTTTATACAATGGGGTTAGTGAATACTTTCCTGTTGAATCTCTATAATTTTAAGTTGTACTAACGAAGGCCTACAGCAAAATGGTAGCTGTCCCTGGTTGCAAAAAGACTTTGGTTGCTGATTTTTTCTATGGATTGTTGATGTTCGTAACCCTCAATAAGCTTTTCCTTGAGAAATTTTTTAATGGGAGAATTTTTATCAACCTTTTGTGCCACACTCCTTTAATTTCTTAAATTGTCTCTTATGTTATCATTTGAAATCAGTAGATGGCGGCAATAGTGGCTTTTAAGTCACAACTTGTACAACAATTTAAAGATATAAATAGAATTAATACATTAAATTTACTGTGTGCATAAAAAATTCAGGTGAAAAACTAAGTTTGCTGTACTAGCAAAACTCTATAAAAGGAAGTTATGACAGCCTTTGCCTCTTTACTTGAATTCTCTAGTCGATTCGAAAATATGATGTATGTATGTGTTCATCCTTTTATATTGTTGTTTTTTTCATTTTTCCAGTCAAAATACCATCTTGTTTCTGCATCTGAATACCCCTATAAGGCAAAAGAAACTCAGTGCATTTATGATAAAACGTAAGTTCCATTTCTTAATTTCTTGAAAATTTTTCCAAACATTTTGCAGACTATAAGCTATAAACTTGGTCATTGATCATGCTGATTTTTTTTTTTTGTTTTGTTTGTATTGGCAAACCTCAGATATGCATATCATTCTAAGCTACAGTCTTGTAAATTGGCACTCACCTTGTAGAAGCATGACCGGCGCAACTATATCAGGAGTGTGCGGTTGTAGAAGTATGGTGGGTCACGAAGACGTCATGGCCCTGGTTATGGCTCAGAAGGGACCCCTTGGTGTCAATGTCAACTCAGTGATGTGGCATGATTATGTGGGTATGTTGTATTTTCAAAATTAGCTTGGATTCAGCCGCATTTGTAATAACTTTTATTAATTTACTGTTTCTTAAATTACATTGCTAATTACGCTCTATGTTGAGGAGGAAGTGAATGAACTTGTTTTTAATTTATTCGTAATTTCATCAATAATTTTTTTCGGATTGGTTTGAAGATCATCAATGTTATCTTTTTTAGGTATGTTTAGCCCTCGTTAGACATTTGATAGTAACTTGAAAATTAGTCGTCTTTTCGACCTGAAATTAAAATAAAAGTCAAATTAAACTACTTCTGAGCAGGAGGGATAATCCAACGACATTGCACGAGCAGTACAATAAACCACGCTGTGCAACTTGTCGGATACGATTTGTCAGGTCCTGTTCCATACTGGATTGCCAGGAATTCTTGGGGACCGGAGTTTGGCGAGGATGGGTACTTGCGAATCAAGTATGGAGGAAATCTCTGCGGTACGTGTTGTTGTTGGTGGCTGATTTTTCTCGATTTAAATATTTCAATGTTTGAAGTACCTTCCTCTTCGCTTTTGTTTGTTCTCCTTGCAATGTAAAGGTTTGAAGTATATCTGTTTTATTAAGTTCTCGAAGCTCAATACTTTTCTCTTACAATAGCTAGAGCTAGAAGAACCAGCTGATGGATATTTAACGTACTTTTTGTCCGACACTCTGCAGACTATGCAAGCGTCGGAAAATAAACAAAAGCTAACAGACTAAATAGCCGGTTGCGGACCGAAAACACTTGAGGATGATAAGATGTTTGCATAGTCTAAGGAGTTTTGAACGTAAAAGTACTACAAGTATACAAAAACTGGTTCCACTAGTTCTTACTGTCCACTCTGCTTGGCTATATGAATCCGTTTCTCAAACTTCTGTAAACCAAATGTGGGAAGTAGGAATAAATGTGAGAAAATCTCTGTTTTGTCATCGATAGGGGTGCGTATGTTCTGCTACATGAACAAATCTTACTTCAATAGACCTTAATAGATGGAATATTGCACCCACTTGTTTTAATATAATTCATGCAATTTGTTCGTGAGAAAAGCGTGGCTGTCTGAGTAATTTCGTGTCGGGCTCTTATCGTTCCGTAGTGATAGTTAAATCTTCGAGTTTTGTGATTAAATTGCTAAACTGCATTCCATTTTCTCTCCGTTAGGGCTGGCAGGAGAGCCGTCATTCGTTTTTTTGTAGCTAGTTGTTAGAAATATACAGATTAAAAATATTGTCAAACTATGATTTGTTGGTAAACTGGACAATTATTTTCTATTTATGATTTTAAAAAGATTACAAAATCTGTTCGGTAGTTACAAATTTTGATTGTACAAAAAGTTATTGGCGTTACACCTGCAAAGCAGAGCAGAATACCACACAAATTGCAACACCATACAACAAACTAGCTGAACTGTTTGTGTTACAAGCTAACTACGGCCATCGTTTAAAGTTTACCACTGTTTGCCTCGCAAGGAAGCTAAAAATTACACGTTAAGTCACATTCTTACTCGCTACACGCTACTTCATCAGAATAGAGGTAGTCTGCTTTCTGTTAATACACCCTTATCGAGGTAATCTGCTTTCTAAAACATAACTTCCCCAAATACATGGTACAGCCGTAGTTCAGCAAATCCTTGGCCACCCAATCCACTCCTACGTTAAAGAAGCTAAATACTCATTAAATTTTATGTTCTTCAAACGAAAATAATTATCAATGTAAGCATAGTCTCTTGTGAGTACCAACTTTTGAAGGTAGTTATTTTGTACGTAAAATTTGATTAGAGATATCTCATGTGTGATGCAATCTCTTTTCCTTTTTCTTGTCTTAAATTCTTAAATTAGCATGCAACCGAGGCAGCCAAGCTGAAGAGCTTCCCCCAGTATTATATCCAGCAGGAGCGGGTTTTCTGTTCTGCTTTCCTTCGTAGAGGGGTTTTCCAAAGGAATAGAAACCCGTGAGGCAAGCAGGTGGTGTTCGTGCTACCCTTTCCCCAACGCAGAGAGACTGCCGCGAAAACATGTGCTACTGCACATTCCCCTTCGCAGCTACAATGTTTTGGTCCTATCTCTTGATTTAGGCCTCATGCCTAGTCGCTTACCAAAGATGCGCTTCCCGCCTTCGAGCGCGCTATGGGGTTTGGTAGCCCGCGTAATTTCTACGGCGGCTCGCTCTTTTCGATCGAACGTTCTTGCTATCGTGTACTTGAATATTTCGTGAACTGGTTCAATCTGGTCTGCGGCAGAAACCTCGTAAAATCGACAGCCAATATCATGAGCTATCTTACTCGCCTCCCCAGTGGTCACCTTTCGCTGACGCCTCAGATCTGCTTTGTTGCCAACCAGAACACAGCACGACCGGTTGTTCAAGCCCTTTATGGTGTCAATGTTCTTCTTGAGACATTTTGCCTCCTCTAAACTTTCTCTACTTGCAATGGAATAAACCAAAATGAATCCATCTGCCCATTTTATGAGTTCAGAAGGGTCACGCTGAAAAAGAAACGGATTTTTTGAGAACGATCATGGTATTTTTGTGATGGGGTTGATTTTTTGCGATAGGGTTGTGATTCAATAATGTACAATTTGCAAGACTGCACCATATTTCGCTGGAAAGGGGCGACCATATTTGATTAAAAGATTGCACTGTATTTGATCCCCGATAAAATAATTTTTAAAAAACTTGTGTGTTGATAGTTGGGCTCGACCGTAAGCTTATTTCACAGAGTTGGAAAAATCTTCATGGACATAAGGACACTCGAACAATGCTCTGGTTATGGACAATTAGTCTCTACCAGTTTCATTTGAGCCTCAAAATCAAGTCTATTAGCAAAGATACAAACTAACCTCGACACCTCGATCTATAATTTTGACATCAATTGTTTTTCCACGAACGACAAAATTGTGCACATACGCGGAATCGATCCCGTTGGCATACTCAGTTATGAATCTTCGGGTTAAGTATCTGACCGTCAGCGCTGTGGAGAAGTAGAATTCGTTACAGCCGAGGTAATAGAAGCTCAAAATAGTGAAAGCACCGTCCTTAAACTACTTTGTAAATTTTTTTTTCTAATTTTCAAGTCAAATATTTACTAAAGGAACTATTATTTTTACTTGGACTCTTCTAAGAAGAGGGTTTGAAGTTGACGATCATTGGTCACTAGACAGCTAATCATGCACTTTTCACACAATCCTCAAATGTTTTTTCGCTTCGCAACTGGCTTTCCATTTTGTCAGCTTTAGGTCATTTTCCGAAGTTTGCATATTTAATCGATGATGAAATAAGTACCTTAGGTATGCAAATGTTTCTGCTGTTTCGTGCTCTTTTGAAGCAACTAAAAACCCAGTAGACACAAAATAAAATGAAAGAATCCTGGCCAAAAGACTAGCACTTCTTTGTTCCAACACATTTCAAAGGTTTGACATAAAAAAGGGCTGACCACTACCCAATATTAGGAAGGAAAGCGACAACACCCTACTACATTTGTGGCATTCAAATGGCATCTTGCATTGGCCTCTGCTGGACACATACAGTGTTGCCATGTCTCTAAGCAAAATAGTCAACTGAATAGGTTGTAAATGCTTCTATAAGCGTTATAGCAAATCGTGAACATTGCAGTTGCGATAACCGTTATTTTTCATAGAGGTCCCTGATGGTGACAAATACAAGGACTGTCAGATAAGTTAATTAGAGTCTAGTCTGTTTGTGTGATAGGTGCTATAACCGCGGATACACGAATCGTACGCTGGAGCTCACAACATTCGCAAAGAAAGGATGCTCCTAGTATTCTATAAATTTTGTCACGCGGGGCAGTAGTATTTTAAGGATGGTACCTGATTTTCCGACTGCATGAAGGCCCAAAACGACAATCCTGACTTGATCATTGTTGGAAACCATCATGTGAAATATGAAGAGACCTGCGCAAAGAACAAAATTTTGTTAATGTGAATCCTTAGAAATTGTAAGGTTCTCTGGCAACCTTCAGCATTACATCTGATTTAAGGGAAGCCATTCGGCGAAGGTAAAATAATCTCCAAATAGTTAACATTGTGACTCAAGGTTAGACAGCTATTGGTTCATTCCATGTGATAAGGGGTAATTCATCATCATGGTTTACACTACATCAGATAGCACCCCCACCCCCTTAACAGCCCGCACGCATTTCCGTAATCAAAACCATGCTGAATATATGATGGTATAAAGTACGACGATTTCACAACTGAATCTCATTTGATTATTTTTACAATTACATAGTTAAATTAAGTCTAATTCAAGTCATGAAGTTCATAACTACCTACCAAGGCGTCTAGGAACCAGACGTAATCTAGCACATGTTGAAAGTGGGTGTACAAAGGGACCTAATTGGATACATTTTCTAGGGAATTTGCTCAAAAAATTCTTTGGCTAAGAAGGGAGAATTAACCGATAGGACCTGCCTTCTTTTGATTATTAATCGGTTTAGTTGTCAATCGCGTAGTCTTGAAAAGTATGTGGGAAATATGGATGAAATGGGAAATGAAAGTGAAGTTTATAGCAAATGCATTACAAAAACTAGTATGCATTAAGTGATGATACACGGAGAAAATTTCGTAAGTTGCTATATTTGCAACTCTGTAGACTTCATTCCAAGTTCTCGTTACACGACTTGCATCGGAGTAATAATCAACATTGATTTCATAACTTAATGGCGGTGGCCTAGTCAGATAGCTTAATGAAATGCTTAACAATAACTTACAATTTAAGTTCAGTTGAAAACAGCGAACCTTTAATTATACTTCTTGTGCACTCTTCACCAAAGTGGTGCGCTAGTAGAATGGTGCGACATTGCCAAAGTTGACTCGTTTTTGTTATCCAGTTCGTAGTGAGGTAGGGCTGAATTGATCCTATTTTACAGTAATGAACAAGCCTGTGCCAATGAGCTAAGCAAGGGATTACAAAGCAAAGGGGATTATGACGACGTCAGAGACGTGGCCTAAAACACAAGTCAGGACTTCGCGTGATAAACAAGGTCGTGCCCCTTCTATTGCCTTTAGGTCGTGCATGTGGCACTACCGTCAGCCACAGAAATCTCATTTCGTACTGTTGTAAAAACGGTTTACACTAGCAAACAAAGGGTTCATGTATCTTCTATCGTTTGTTTCCGGCCTTTTTCAGCTGCCTACGACAATGCAGGTCTGCAAAACCAAGATGTTGTTAATGTCTTGCTTCTGGTCAACAAGTACTTGCTCTTACTCTCTGGAGTCCCATAAACGTTAAGGTGCCACAGCCATTGGTACTTTCAAAAAGCAGTTTTATGGCTGCCATTCTGAGCCAAAACTATTGCAGTTTTCCACTAGTTTTTGTCTTTCTAGTTTTACAAGGCTATATCTTTGCCAAGTGCATTCTGATACCGTTTCTTGATTGCAGTGTAGTCGATCCCTAACACCATCCTAACACAAGATTCGCCATGTCCATATCTGCGTGAATGTTCTTCACATTATGTGTTTGTACATCATACTTGCTTTGCACTATTGTACCCTCTTTCGCCCAATTTTCAAACTGTTTCCCTCACTGGTTCATTTACCACTTTGCATTCAAATCCCTAATTCCGCTTTCGTATAGTGTCCTAATGTCCCACGAACCTATTTTCAGAGGCTGTTTAGTTGTGTTGCACAGAAGCCAGACGAGGGTCCTGCGCCACCTGGTACCAATTGAATGGCGTACCGATCCGGGGGGCCAGGCCATTTGCTAGGATTCCATTACTTGGCCGGTTGCATACAATACTGGTTTCATGTCTATTATGTTTTTGGAATGTCTATAGCAATGGCATGCCAGTGCATTGCGCTCAGTAACTTTTTCGAGACACGATCGGTAGAAGGACCCCTTTCAAGGGATAAGTTGGTCGGGGGCATCCCAACTGCCTTCGAAGTGGGCACCGCACCCCTTAACTTGCTATTCCACGCCAGGGACCCCCTTACTCACAGGTAATTCTAGATCTGAACAGACATTGCGGCATCATCCCCTTATAACCGGTCACCGGTGTCCTAAAAAAGGATGCATTACCCCCTTCCCCTACTTTCTTGGTCTCATTAGAGGCCTTGCCGATGCATGACATGCCACTACTGAACGTTCATCAGTGCTATTCAGGTTTTTAGGATCAAGGTACTGCCATTAGATAACAGAAATGAACGTTATAGCGAAGATTCTCTCTGCCAGTTCCTACCATTCCTCATTCGAAAATCCAGTCGGTTTTGGTCAAGATTGAGGCCATATTATCAGCTCTTAGACATGAAAAGCTCTTTGTTTGGAAGCAACAGCATAAACATGAATAAAGGCTCTTATAAGTGTTGAGCTTGAAAACAGAAAGATTTGCCGAATGGCTGCCAAAGACTGTTATTTTCAAAACCTCTTGCTCTTGTTTGAAAAATATAACAGAAAGAGTTAAAAGCAGCTTTCAAATGCTCTTTCAAAGATGTTCCGGGAATAACAAAGGTCCTGTCGCTTTAACAGAGTAGAACGTATAGAACTAACCGAGAATATTAAAAGGCAACGTCGTATACCACAAACCTTTTTTAGCTCAGCAGGTTGAAGGCGCATGAAGTTTCAAACAGCTCGAAGACACAGAATGACTGCACGCTCTGCTCCAAACCGCGTTTTCTGGGTCCCCTGTGATAAATAAATGGTCACGTTGACTATTTCAGATCACCTCTGATAACTTGAACGGTCAACTTCTGTTGCTGATTAAATATCAGAAGTCTAATCCGAATTTAGTTTTCTTTGCATGAAATCAAGAAACAGCCGAAGTGCCTGTTTCAAAAATGATGCAGTCACGTTTGGTGATGCTGTTGTCCATTTATCTGCTTCACTGTTCTGGAGCAGGGCAAGAAAATGGAAGGGACGGGGTTCGATTTCACTTAATAGGATCATCTCTTACCAAGCAAAGATGCGATTAAACTCGTTATAATGAACATATATGAATAATCGTATTAACTATTGACTTGCTTGTAGTCGGATTAACGGATGACGACAAAAATCTCATATCCCAGTCAACAAATCACAAATGAGTTCGCCCAAAGATGAATTTGAAAAGAAAGCCGTATTGTTTGGAAGAAATTTATACCTTGCGGAGAGTCACCCTGAAAAGGCAGCCCTAACATTTCATATGGGTAAATTATTGTTGCTTGACGGGAAAAGACTGGATCAATCATCGGATGCCCATTTCACAATATGTACCTTTCCCAGTCCGGTTTCTTGTCGCGTGTGTTGAATAAATTGTCAGGTGCAAACAAAATTTTGGATGAATTTTTGACCGCAAATTGAATTTACTCGTTAAGTTATTTGTCACAGCGATTAGAGTTTCTTACATGCGTCAGCAAGTATTATCCAATTTGAAGCTTAGGAAACAGAAAAAGAAAGACAAAAATAGGAACAGGAAATGCAGTTTCATCAACTTGAATAAACTGTTGGCTTTCGAAAAGTGAAAAAGATTTAGAATTCTAAATTATCATGGTTAAAAACGACAAAAACGTCGTGACGAATTGATTTGCAAAACAAAACTGTTATGTGGTTCGGTGATGTTTACGTCGTGCAACCCTAATATTTCATTTTTCTGGCAGTATTTGATTAATCTTCAAACACTTTCAAGGACTAATTGAACAAGAAAATTTTGTATGAGTAAGATTTGAACGAACTGAAAGTAAAGAGAGAGCTTCAAGTAAACCCACAAATTTCAACAAGCAAAATAACAACAAAATATAGACGGAAAATAACAACACTGGAGCTGGAAATTAACTACAAGATCTTTTGAAAGGAGGCGAATGGCATTGACCATGCTCTGGTTCAAAAGATATAACTGACACTGTTATTTGCTACAGATGCAATTTTGAAGAAGATTTGAGAGTCGGCCTTTTCTTGAACATGATCATTGACGACGTTCTGCACAATCAACAGAAAGGTTCCTCAACCAGCGAGTGTAGTTACCTTGTTTACCGAGGTTTAACTTCCTTGGACATTCAAGCCATCC
This sequence comes from Nemopilema nomurai, assembly GCA_003864495.1. NCBI lineage: Eukaryota > Metazoa > Cnidaria > Scyphozoa > Rhizostomeae > Rhizostomatidae > Nemopilema > Nemopilema nomurai. The sequence goes on from ML133479.1 coordinate 641,358, forward strand.
CCGTCATCAAAATATGTTTGCTGACCCTGGTAAATCACTTTATTATAAACTTATTAAATCGTCAAGCTATGCTTTCCCAGCGTAATGGTTTAGTAGCTCTTTCTTGCGCTGCCAATCAATCACAACCCATACTTAAGAATGTAAGGGAAAAAATCTAACAGGCAGCCAAATTTTCTTCCAATATGAGAAAGCTTTTTAACCATTGTTAAAACAAAAGCGAGAATAGCAGATAGAACCTTAGGTGGGTAATGCACAGGAAAGGTCCTTTCTCAGGACAAGTTTGCACCTACCCAGCCGAACTGTCTCCTGGTTCTTCGTCACCAAAAGATGCCTTCACCCAAAAGATAAGAACATGGAGTCCTATTCCTGCTTCTGCCACCAGTATTCGAAACTGCACCCGGCAGCTCTTTACTTTGAAAACAATTTTCTGAGCTTGTCTTTTAATGGAAGCTTTTTGAAATGCGCACAATTAGCAACGAACGTCGGCGGAGAATGAACCGGGAAAATGACAGCAGAGGCACATCAATAAGCATCAAAGAGCACCGCATGGCATTGTTCTCTCAAACGACGTCGCCGGGGGACGCGTACTGAGCTGATGTATGTCACCATACGATGTCACCATCTGGGTTGGGGACTTCTTGGTAAGTATTACTTTTGGTGTACACTTCTCCAAATCTAAGTTACGGTTGAATCCAATTGTTTTAGCACTGTAAGCCCTAGCTGTGAATCAATTTTGAAATTGAAAATTCAGTGCTCAAACAAAAAATATCCACAACATAACTTCTTGGTTTCATACAAATTGAGAAGAAAAGAGATTAGGAAAAGGGTAAACTGCTAAAGTACTTGTTTCACCAACATCCACTCTTTAAACCTGATCTGATATGATCAAAATTTGAAATGATGAAATGTCTGATATGATTAATATTTGTGTTTGGTCATATACTCAGTAACTCATAAAAAATGATAGAATGAATAGGAAACGCATAGCTCAAACGAACTCAATTACCCCCGTTTCAATTGTGTAACCTTGGAAAAAGGCATGCTTTGCCCATCCGTTTCCTTAGAGGTATTTGATACTCATTAGAAAATCTTTCCGGGCGTGCCGTAGGATAGCAAAACAACATTCCACTGGTAAACATGAAAAAGAATGAACCTGATAATTAGTGATATTTTCTTTTGACGTCAGCCATAGGACGATTCAAATGCCATTGGTCGGCATCTCTGATGCTCGAATCAAATAATTACATACCCATTTAATAATGATGAAGAATTTTCTGAAGAACTCTCTATGAAAAAGAGGAAAACGATAATCAAACGGACCGCGTCAAGCCTTTTGCGTGCAGCCCAATGTATAGGAACGCTGCTTTAATATTTCGAATCGACAATTTGAGCTGCAATCTAGGGTAAATTTCCATAAAGGTTCTGATTTATGGCTTGTGTGGAATATATTAGAAAAGTTAAAGCTTTGTCGCACAAATTGTTTTGATACAATGTCGCATAAGGTTAATAAACATATGGAAAAACGAACAGTTCAGTCGAGCAACTTTGACCTTGCTTAACAAAAGGTGGCTCCTACAAGCGGTAAAGTTACCTGGCTTGGCTATACTTAGCTCATATCTTATCCTATACCAAAACTTAAATAATGGGCTCGTGTTAGCTTGCAGTTCTTTTCAGCTTTCACTTTAGTACTGATTTATATGGAAACAGGATACAATCTGCCATCTGGCTTGAAAAAGCTGTCGGAAACCACAAAGAACCCCTTGCAGCTAATCGCAATTATGATATTGAGATCTGCAGTGAATGGAAAAGTCGTAGATCAGAATGATTCCACGAGGGCAACCCCTTTATACCATTTCATTGATGCATTTACTCTTGCAACTCTTTCGTCATCCATCTTTGCCCAGGACTCGAGATAATCTACTCTAGAACATGATAGGACAGCTGAAGGTATGAGGGCAGTGCATATTTGAAAACAAACAGCACTTTGCGATTTTAGGAAAGACGCCGTAAAAGAAGCAAAGGGTGTATAAAACAGTCTTCGCTTTCTTAAAAAACACTTTGTTGCTATAAACACAAAGAAACGCTGCAGTAGATCACTCCAGTTTGTTGAATTCTTCGCGGCCATAGCAGAAAGAGGTGTTCAGAGTCATATGCCTCAAGGCTTCGTTGTGCGTCAGCAGTGCAGCGAAAGAAAACATTACGCAAATGCCGCGTTGTCTAATACACGGATAAGAAAGATGCATCCATGCATCCTATTTTCATGTGCCTCAGAATGAAGGTATTAGCACCAAATCCCCAATAAGTACATCTTTTCAGTGGAAAATGCAACGTGCCAAAACAGACCAAAAAATTCCGCTTTTGCATAGGGCATAAGCAATATGACTAGAGATAAAACAAATTTTTATTAGTTCCATCAATGTAATATAATTTGAAAAATAACCTATTCGAATTCAACCCAAACAATCCAACTTCTTTTTAAATTTTACAATACATTATAAATATGACTTATTTCAAACGTTTACTAAATACCAGGAATGCGAAAGCTAGTTTCTGACCCTTTTCAGCTTATCAATTGACATAATAGCTTCACAAGAGAAAAAGTAAAAATAAAGTTTTTTCCGACTGAGTACTAAAATTTATTTTTATCAGCTGCTCCGAATTCTGATTTACTGCTCTGATTTACCGTCTTATTCCAACTTTAAAATGAAGGATTCCTTTTTTTACGAATACCATCTTTTCTAATTTAAAACAAATCAGTGAGCGGCAAAATGTTAATAAATATAAAGCCACTTTCGCTTGTCTGCTTATAGTAGACTCTCTCATACATATCAAGCTATAACATAAATTAATGTCTTCAGACATATAATGTGAATACAAACTATTCTCCATACAACACAACATTATTCAAATGAATATATGACACTTAATAGAAGTCATAAAACTAAAAAATATCTTATGCTGTGGAAAGGTTTTCTGTGCTCTCCGAAAAGGAGTGACAACTTCTTTGCTTTTTCATAGTTCTTTGACCCTGTCCACATCATTCATTGATTTACAAATAAATTCATTTGAGAAATATCTCTTAACAATTTCTTTAATTCTTGCCTCACCTGTAAAAGGATTGGAAAAGGTTTTCATTAAAACTGGATGTAGAAAAGTCAGTTGCAATATCTGGACTGGGTCAGAGAAACATGGATGCAAGAGGAATATCTCTTGGGCATAGTAAAACTAGATGAGATTTGTGGTAAGCAGAGTAACAAAAAAAGGCTTGAAAATAAGCGAAAAAAATTAAATATAGAATTATTACAAAATTTAGTCATCTTATGTATCTTATATTTAAATGTAAATCAGGGTTTTCTGAAGGACATTAGTGTGAGAATAATAAACATGCTTATTAGGAGGTACAAGTATATCCCAAGGGTTAAAATACAAGACAGGTTGACGTATAGAAATTTCCTTTAATTTTTTGTCATTTCATTTCAATTTCACCTTGTGGATCTTTTGTGCTTTTCTTAGGCGATAATTATCTTTCTTATCGCTTAGTTACTCTTCTCTACCTGTAATTACATCCTTCTAATGTTCTTTCTATTACCAAGTGTTTCCACCTCTCGTGGGACAGACACAGCTATCTCTCTCATCACGTTTATTGTTTCCACTCTTTAACTAATAACGCACACACAAGCACCTGTTTGCTTCGATTAGTGTCACATTATAGCTATTGTATTTTGCAAACGCTCTTTGCTCTAAGTAAACCCTTTGTTCTGTGTTTTGGCAAAATTCAACTTTATGGTTCTGCGTTTTAGTAAAGTTAAATTCACTCCATCGAATGTATTTAGAACATTACTAATGAAGACGAACCTTGCATAATTCAGTTAATTTCACGCACAGTCGGGTTTATTTAATTACCACGACGTGTCTCATCTGTCTCGTGATGTGTCGTTGACGAATCAAGATTAAGTAGCTCAGACGGGCGTTGCTGTTAATACTGAACTTTGGGCTGAGATCGCATAAAACAAACTGATAAATCAAGTATTAACCACGCTTAAATTTGACTTTCGAAGGCTTGATGATGCATCAGTTGCAATATGCAGTCGCGTATCTGATATCTAATCTGATAATATTTTTACATTTGTGAAAACTTTGACAAATTGTGGTAGCACAAAAAGCCAGTTAGATACTTAAAAGAGAATGATAGAATATCATATGGCCAATTTTACTTACAGGAAACAGGCTGCTCCTGCGCAACCTTCTCGGAAATTGCCCTTGCTAGAGACTTGAATAGGTCCTTGAAAACAAAGTCGTGTGTTAAGACGGAATGCGCCTTCAGTGTTACACTCATACGTCAGCGATCCTTCGAATGAACGAATGAAGTATCGCGAGAATAGCTTTGTAAGCAAAAGATAAAGTAAAACATTAGCCTTTAACGCATGTTACCTCGAGATGCCATGCAGTAACGATAGAAAAATACAGCTCTAAACGATGTCCTCATTTGAACAAACAACAAATAATGCAATAATAGAATCTGTGAACAAGTGCTTTGTGGTACAAAACTTCACAATTGCTAGAAAAAGCGGAACTATTTTTCGCATACTTAAAAGTACTTTTTTCGTCCGACACTCCTCAGAGTATGCTAACGTCGGAAGATAACCAAAAACTGACCGAATAAATAGCCAGAAGCGGATCGAAAACACTAGAGGGTGATAAGCAGAGCGCGTGATTGGTTATAATTGACCAATCTGCGTTGCTTAACACCTAACTTTAGAAGAGCCCAAGGGAAAAGACGAACTCTTTCTGTCTACAAAGAAGGGGATTTTCCATTGAAATATAGACAGACTCCAAAACACCTACAATGCCTGCCAAAAGTCCTTGGAACACCTCAGTATTTTCTCTGGTTTTTGTATTTTTCATTTCTTTGACACGCCACAAGCTGTTAATCCCCCTCCTCCCCCCTAAAACAATGTTGGTAACAAAGTAAAGCATTCAGTCAATCTGGGGAAAAAGTTTGGTGTAAAATCGACGCTTCGTTTAGCAGCAACACAACATTGTTCGAAGGGGGGGAGGGGGATGAGTGAACGCGAGTCAAAGAATTGTCGCAAATGTGCCAACAATTTTGGCAGGCATTGTCTGAAATTTTTTTCGAAAACTGGGGATTTTGGGAAAATAAAGGCTATTTGACATGGGGTTTTCGATGGCGCTGATTTCATTTCTGGCAAAAGTTTAATTTTTTCAGACCCAGCAGGGGTTCAGGGGTTGGGGCTATATAGTGCTGTCTTGACACCTTTCAATGCAATAAATAGTACTTCTTGCTCATGGGGCTTTTAATTCATATTTTAAGCTTGGAAAATTGTTGACTAATAAGAATAGAAAGAAATAGTCCAATTAAAATAACTTTGATATGCAAATGGTTCATTTCAAAGACACACCTTTCTCTTTGTCATGATCGCAACTACTTCACACTTAGTACCAAAGGGTGTATCAGTCGCTTTTCAATGGGTTGTTGCAGAATATGTCTAAATATAGAATAGAATTTTAATTAGATAACACGTGTCTCTAATCCAAAAAAGTATAAATGCCACGGTTAGGGTACTGAATCAAGCAGAATACAAGTGTTTGCGACTGAGTCGTAAAGGAGCTTTATCGCCTGCAGATAGAAAGCAAAGACGCTTTGGGCATATTATGAAGAGTTTTTGAGCGACGAAGTTCTCATTTATCTGGATGCAATTCAATGTTTACACAAACAGAATCCTCACAGAGATGATGCATTGACGCCATGTGGAAGAATCTGGAGAAAATCAAATGAGGGACTGGGATATACGAAGAAAGGAAGCAAAAGCCTACCTGAGGGGTGGAGGTTGCATGTCATGGTGGGCGTTGGATTTTCCTCAAGGGTAGTAATTGCCGAAGAATACGAAAAGATGAATGGAAGGTGGTTTGCAAAGTTTGCAGAAATACTTTAAAGCATGTATTATTAGAATGCGCTCATTTCAAAAAGAGGGACAAACTGCTTTTTGTAATGGATAATGACCCAAGTCAAAACAGGAGAATAGCCAAAGATATATTGAATGAAATTGGTGCAGAAGTCGTAAAAATACCCCCGAGATCACCAGATTTGAATCCAATAGAGAATTTATTTCACAACGTAAAACGACAGATGACTAAAGAAGCGCTTAGGGAAAGGATAGAGAAGGAGGACTTCAACGACTTCAGGAAGAGGGTACTGAGGACACTTGCCAATTTCAGTACTTCTGCCATTGATTCAACTATAAAACCTATGCACGAGCGCTGAAAATGGTAGTACGTAACGAAGGACACAGAACAAAGTTATAGATGAACTTTATAATGCTTAAAACTAACTGATGGCTCTTGCATTGCAACGCTAACCAAAAAAGTAGATGAATAGAATCGTTCCATGGTGCTGCTCCTCCGCACCGACAGCCATGTGACCATAGAAACGTTTCATTTTTCCTACTTATTCTTTAATTTCTCATGCACACAATATTTATTTTCATCAAAAAACTTTCGCAATTTGATTTAAGTTTGCTATTCGTTATTTGTAGCGCTTATCTTCATCTAAAAAGCCGCTTGTTTGCTAGCAAGCAACGGCGCGAGTTGAAAAGTGTCTGTTCTCCACGGTTTACCCCACGGTTTACCATTTGTAAAATGCTTATAACTTTGTTGTTTACTTGAGAAAATTAATTTTTTTTCGGTAAGGAGTGGTGCAATGCTTTTATGAAGGTAATTGTCAACTTTGATGTAGCTTTGATAAGTGCGAAACGAGAAAATCGAGAAATGGTCCACGGTTTACCCTTTTTGCAATTCAAATTTGATGTCTTCAGAAGCTTTCTCATTTTCAACGGTTTACCATACAGTTCCGTAAATTTCTTTCCTCAAAGCGAAGATATTCTAAAGAAACCTTCATGTCTGGGTAGGTTTCGTAAAAGCACCACTTCTATAAAAAGATGGGAACAAATAGTTCACGTGCTGATGAATAAATGGGGAAAAAGTGCCACGGTTTACCATACGGTTTACCATTTGGACGACCATTCGGGGATGCATCGCAGCACAAGAATGTGCTCGAGACATTGCCACTGCCTAGGGGGTCTTTGTATAGCGAATGCCATTATTGAAGACAATAGCTATCTAGTATCGTAGACCAAACAAAAACAAAGCATCCGATCATTAATGACAGTCAATGTCACTGTCACTCCAAAGCAATTTTGGCAAAACAATGCCCGCAGGAAGGAACCAGTTTCTGCACGCGCTCTGCAGACTGATACCCGAACTTTAAATCTCGGCAGCGAACCACCATTGCTTCTGTCTCCCTATCATCCGGTATGGAGCAAAAGATGAAGGAGTTTGGTGCTTTTTTGATAGCGAGGACAGAAGTGTTGATGCAAAGCTAAATATCCAAGCTGTAAGAGGTTTTAGGGGGAGCAAAGCAAACAACAACACCCTCCAAAAGCGGCAGCGTGTCGTTCCATGGGAAAATAACAAGTTCACTTTTCCATGCCAATTTTACAGTTTTTCTGCTAGTAAAATTTCTGCAGTTGAGTTAATTACGTCTGCAAAGAAAATCCACTCTTTCCAGCAAAATAACAGAAAATCCCCATTTCACTGCAGTTGTTCGGTCTCCTTAGAACGATGTGTTTTTCTCAAAAAACCCAAGTATACAAACCACAACGTGTGTCAACCCAAAAAGATCATTTTTTGCTCCTGATTTGTTTCTTTGATGGATGATGGGGTATTGTATCTTTATCTCAGGGGGGTCATTGTATTTACTCCTTTAACAATCAAGAACACCCCCATAGCTTAAAACTGGCATGGAATTTTGAAAAAATAACGTGAAAAATGAGATCAGCGCCATCGAAAACCTATGGTTTGATAATGGTTTTGGGGTCATTATTAACAGTTTTGAATAAAAATTTCAGACAATGCCTGCCAAAAGTCCTTGGAACACCTCAGTATTTTCTCTGGTTTTTGTATTTTTCATTTCTTTGACACGCCACAAGCTGTTAATCCCCTCCTCCCCCCTAAAACAATGTTGGTAACAAAGTAAAGCATTCAGTCAATCTGGGGAAAAAGTTTGGTGTAAAATCGACGCTTCGTTTAGCAGCAACACAACATTGTTCGAAGGGGGGAGGGGGATGAGTGAACGCGAGTCAAAGAATTGTCGCAAATGTGCCAACAATTTTGGCAGGCATTGTCTGAAATTTTTTTCGAAAACTGGGGATTTTGGGAAAATAAAGGCTATTTGACATGGGGTTTTCGATGGCGCTGATTTCATTTCTGGCAAAAAAAGTTTAATTTTTTCAGACCCAGCAGGGGTTTCAGGGGGTTGGGGCTATATAGTGCTTGTCTTGACACCTTTCAATGCAATAAATAGTACTTCTTGCTCATGGGGCTTTTAATTCATATTTTAAGCTTGGAAAATTGTTGACTAATAAGAATAGAAAGAAATAGTCCAATTAAAATAACTTTGATATGCAAATGGTTCATTTCAAAGACACACCTTTCTCTTTGTCATGATCGCAACTACTTCACACTTAGTACCAAAGGGTGTATCAGTCGCTTTTCAATGGGTTGTTGCAGAATATGTCTAAATATAGAATAGAATTTTAATTAGATAACACGTGTCTCTAATCCAAAAAAGTATAAATGCCACGGTTAGGGTACTGAATCAAGCAGAATACAAGTGTTTGCGACTGAGTCGTAAAGGAGCTTTATCGCCTGCAGATAGAAAGCAAAGACGCTTTGGGCATATTATGAAGAGTTTTTGAGCGACGAAGTTCTCATTTATCTGGATGCAATTCAATGTTTACACAAACAGAATCCTCACAGAGATGATGCATTGACGCCATGTGGAAGAATCTGGAGAAAATCAAATGAGGGACTGGGATATACGAAGAAAGGAAGCAAAAGCCTACCTGAGGGGTGGAGGTTGCATGTCATGGTGGGCGTTGGATTTTCCTCAAGGGTAGTAATTGCCGAAGAATACGAAAAGATGAATGGAAGGTGGTTTGCAAAGTTTGCAGAAATACTTTAAAGCATGTATTATTAGAATGCGCTCATTTCAAAAAGAGGGACAAACTGCTTTTTGTAATGGATAATGACCCAAGTCAAAACAGGAGAATAGCCAAAGATATATTGAATGAAATTGGTGCAGAAGTCGTAAAAATACCCCCGAGATCACCAGATTTGAATCCAATAGAGAATTTATTTCACAACGTAAAACGACAGATGACTAAAGAAGCGCTTAGGGAAAGGATAGAGAAGGAGGACTTCAACGACTTCAGGAAGAGGGTACTGAGGACACTTGCCAATTTCAGTACTTCTGCCATTGATTCAACTATAAAACCTATGCACGAGCGCTGAAAATGGTAGTACGTAACGAAGGACACAGAACAAAGTTATAGATGAACTTTATAATGCTTAAAACTAACTGATGGCTCTTGCATTGCAACGCTAACCAAAAAAGTAGATGAATAGAATCGTTCCATGGTGCTGCTCCTCCGCACCGACAGCCATGTGACCATAGAAACGTTTCATTTTTCCTACTTATTCTTTAATTTCTCATGCACACAATATTTATTTTCATCAAAAAACTTTCGCAATTTGATTTAAGTTTGCTATTCGTTATTTGTAGCGCTTATCTTCATCTAAAAAGCCGCTTGTTTGCTAGCAAGCAACGGCGCGAGTTGAAAAGTGTCTGTTCTCCACGGTTTACCCCACGGTTTACCATTTGTAAAATGCTTATAACTTTGTTGTTTACTTGAGAAAATTAATTTTTTTTCGGTAAGGAGTGGTGCAATGCTTTTATGAAGGTAATTGTCAACTTTGATGTAGCTTTGATAAGTGCGAAACGAGAAAATCGAGAAATGGTCCACGGTTTACCCTTTTTGCAATTCAAATTTGATGTCTTCAGAAGCTTTCTCATTTTCAACGGTTTACCATACAGTTCCGTAAATTTCTTTCCTCAAAGCGAAGATATTCTAAAGAAACCTTCATGTCTGGGTAGGTTTCGTAAAAGCACCACTTCTATAAAAAGATGGGAACAAATAGTTCACGTGCTGATGAATAAATGGGGAAAAAGTGCCACGGTTTACCATACGGTTTACCATTTGGACGACCATTCGGGGATGCATCGCAGCACAAGAATGTGCTCGAGACATTGCCACTGCCTAGGGGGTCTTTGTATAGCGAATGCCATTATTGAAGACAATAGCTATCTAGTATCGTAGACCAAACAAAAACAAAGCATCCGATCATTAATGACAGTCAATGTCACTGTCACTCCAAAGCAATTTTGGCAAAACAATGCCCGCAGGAAGGAACCAGTTTCTGCACCGCGCTCTGCAGACTGATACCCGAACTTTAAATCTCGGCAGCGAACCCCCATTGCTTCTGTCTCCCTATCATCCGGTATGGAGCAAAAGATGAAGGAGTTTGGTGCTTTTTTGATAGCGAGGACAGAAGTGTTGATGCAAAGCTAAATATCCAAGCTGTAAGAGGTTTTAGGGGGAGCAAAGCAAACAACAACACCCTCCAAAAGCGGCAGCGTGTCGTTCCATGGGAAAATAACAAGTTCACTTTTCCATGCCAATTTTACAGTTTTTCTGCTAGTAAAATTTCTGCAGTTGAGTTAATTACGTCTGCAAAGAAAATCCACTCTTTCCAGCAAAATAACAGAAAATCCCCATTTCACTGCAGTTGTTCGGTCTCCTTAGAACGATGTGTTTTTCTCAAAAAACCCAAGTATACAAACCACAACGTGTGTCAACCCAAAAAGATCATTTTTTGCTCCTGATTTGTTTCTTTGATGGATGATGGGGTATTGTATCTTTATCTCAGGGGGGTCATTGTATTTACTCCTTTAACAATCAAGAACACCCCCATAGCTTAAAACTGGCATGGAATTTTGAAAAAATAACGTGAAAAATGAGATCAGCGCCATCGAAAACCTATGGTTTGATAATGGTTTTGGGGTCATTATTAACAGTTTTGAATAAAAATTTCAGACAATGCCTGCCAAAAGTCCTTGGAACACCTCAGTATTTTCTCTGGTTTTTGTATTTTTCATTTCTTTGACACGCCACAAGCTGTTAATCCCCCTCCTCCCCCCTAAAACAATGTTGGTAACAAAGTAAAGCATTCAGTCAATCTGGGGAAAAAGTTTGGTGTAAAATCGACGCTTCGTTTAGCAGCAACACAACATTGTTCGAAGGGGGGAGGGGGATGAGTGAACGCGAGTCAAAGAATTGTCGCAAATGTGCCAACAATTTTGGCAGGCATTGTCTGAAATTTTTTTCGAAAACTGGGGATTTTGGGAAAATAAAGGCTATTTGACATGGGGTTTTCGATGGCGCTGATTTCATTTCTGGCAAAAAAAGTTTAATTTTTTCAGACCCAGCAGGGGTTTCAGGGGGTTGGGGCTATATAGTGCTTGTCTTGACACCTTTCAATGCAATAAATAGTACTTCTTGCTCATGGGGCTTTTAATTCATATTTTAAGCTTGGAAAATTGTTGACTAATAAGAATAGAAAGAAATAGTCCAATTAAAATAACTTTGATATGCAAATGGTTCATTTCAAAGACACACCTTTCTCTTTGTCATGATCGCAACTACTTCACACTTAGTACCAAAGGGTGTATCAGTCGCTTTTCAATGGGTTGTTGCAGAATATGTCTAAATATAGAATAGAATTTTAATTAGATAACACGTGTCTCTAATCCAAAAAAGTATAAATGCCACGGTTAGGGTACTGAATCAAGCAGAATACAAGTGTTTGCGACTGAGTCGTAAAGGAGCTTTATCGCCTGCAGATAGAAAGCAAAGACGCTTTGGGCATATTATGAAGAGTTTTTGAGCGACGAAGTTCTCATTTATCTGGATGCAATTCAATGTTTACACAAACAGAATCCTCACAGAGATGATGCATTGACGCCATGTGGAAGAATCTGGAGAAAATCAAATGAGGGACTGGGATATACGAAGAAAGGAAGCAAAAGCCTACCTGAGGGGTGGAGGTTGCATGTCATGGTGGGCGTTGGATTTTCCTCAAGGGTAGTAATTGCCGAAGAATACGAAAAGATGAATGGAAGGTGGTTTGCAAAGTTTGCAGAAATACTTTAAAGCATGTATTATTAGAATGCGCTCATTTCAAAAAGAGGGACAAACTGCTTTTTGTAATGGATAATGACCCAAGTCAAAACAGGAGAATAGCCAAAGATATATTGAATGAAATTGGTGCAGAAGTCGTAAAAATACCCCCGAGATCACCAGATTTGAATCCAATAGAGAATTTATTTCACAACGTAAAACGACAGATGACTAAAGAAGCGCTTAGGGAAAGGATAGAGAAGGAGGACTTCAACGACTTCAGGAAGAGGGTACTGAGGACACTTGCCAATTTCAGTACTTCTGCCATTGATTCAACTATAAAACCTATGCACGAGCGCTGAAAATGGTAGTACGTAACGAAGGACACAGAACAAAGTTATAGATGAACTTTATAATGCTTAAAACTAACTGATGGCTCTTGCATTGCAACGCTAACCAAAAAAGTAGATGAATAGAATCGTTCCATGGTGCTGCTCCTCCGCACCGACAGCCATGTGACCATAGAAACGTTTCATTTTTCCTACTTATTCTTTAATTTCTCATGCACACAATATTTATTTTCATCAAAAAACTTTCGCAATTTGATTTAAGTTTGCTATTCGTTATTTGTAGCGCTTATCTTCATCTAAAAAGCCGCTTGTTTGCTAGCAAGCAACGGCGCGAGTTGAAAAGTGTCTGTTCTCCACGGTTTACCCCACGGTTTACCATTTGTAAAATGCTTATAACTTTGTTGTTTACTTGAGAAAATTAATTTTTTTTCGGTAAGGAGTGGTGCAATGCTTTTATGAAGGTAATTGTCAACTTTGATGTAGCTTTGATAAGTGCGAAACGAGAAAATCGAGAAATGGTCCACGGTTTACCCTTTTTGCAATTCAAATTTGATGTCTTCAGAAGCTTTCTCATTTTCAACGGTTTACCATACAGTTCCGTAAATTTCTTTCCTCAAAGCGAAGATATTCTAAAGAAACCTTCATGTCTGGGTAGGTTTCGTAAAAGCACCACTTCTATAAAAAGATGGGAACAAATAGTTCACGTGCTGATGAATAAATGGGGAAAAAGTGCCACGGTTTACCATACGGTTTACCATTTGGACGACCATTCGGGGATGCATCGCAGCACAAGAATGTGCTCGAGACATTGCCACTGCCTAGGGGGTCTTTGTATAGCGAATGCCATTATTGAAGACAATAGCTATCTAGTATCGTAGACCAAACAAAAACAAAGCATCCGATCATTAATGACAGTCAATGTCACTGTCACTCCAAAGCAATTTTGGCAAAACAATGCCCGCAGGAAGGAACCAGTTTCTGCACGCGCTCTGCAGACTGATACCCGAACTTTAAATCTCGGCAGCGAACCACCATTGCTTCTGTCTCCCTATCATCCGGTATGGAGCAAAAGATGAAGGAGTTTGGTGCTTTTTTGATAGCGAGGACAGAAGTGTTGATGCAAAGCTAAATATCCAAGCTGTAAGAGGTTTTAGGGGGAGCAAAGCAAACAACAACACCCTCCAAAAGCGGCAGCGTGTCGTTCCATGGGAAAATAACAAGTTCACTTTTCCATGCCAATTTTACAGTTTTTCTGCTAGTAAAATTTCTGCAGTTGAGTTAATTACGTCTGCAAAGAAAATCCACTCTTTCCAGCAAAATAACAGAAAATCCCCATTTCACTGCAGTTGTTCGGTCTCCTTAGAACGATGTGTTTTTCTCAAAAACCCAAGTATACAAACCACAACGTGTGTCAACCCAAAAAGATCATTTTTTGCTCCTGATTTGTTTCTTTGATGGATGATGGGGTATTGTATCTTTATCTCAGGGGGGTCATTGTATTTACTCCTTTAACAATCAAGAACACCCCCATAGCTTAAAACTGGCATGGAATTTTGAAAAAATAACGTGAAAAATGAGATCAGCGCCATCGAAAACCTATGGTTTGATAATGGTTTTGGGGTCATTATTAACAGTTTTGAATAAAAATTTCAGACAGTCTGAAATTTTTTTCGAAAACTGGGGATTTTGGGAAAATAAAGGCTATTTGACATGGGGTTTTCGATGGCGCTGATTTCATTTCTGGCAAAAAAAGTTTAATTTTTTCAGACCCAGCAGGGGTTTCAGGGGGTTGGGGCTATATAGTGCTTGTCTTGACACCTTTCAATGCAATAAATAGTACTTCTTGCTCATGGGGCTTTTAATTCATATTTTAAGCTTGGAAAATTGTTGACTAATAAGAATAGAAAGAAATAGTCCAATTAAAATAACTTTGATATGCAAATGGTTCATTTCAAAGACACACCTTTCTCTTTGTCATGATCGCAACTACTTCACACTTAGTACCAAAGGGTGTATCAGTCGCTTTTCAATGGGTTGTTGCAGAATATGTCTAAATATAGAATAGAATTTTAATTAGATAACACGTGTCTCTAATCCAAAAAAGTATAAATGCCACGGTTAGGGTACTGAATCAAGCAGAATACAAGTGTTTGCGACTGAGTCGTAAAGGAGCTTTATCGCCTGCAGATAGAAAGCAAAGACGCTTTGGGCATATTATGAAGAGTTTTTGAGCGACGAAGTTCTCATTTATCTGGATGCAATTCAATGTTTACACAAACAGAATCCTCACAGAGATGATGCATTGACGCCATGTGGAAGAATCTGGAGAAAATCAAATGAGGGACTGGGATATACGAAGAAAGGAAGCAAAAGCCTACCTGAGGGGTGGAGGTTGCATGTCATGGTGGGCGTTGGATTTTCCTCAAGGGTAGTAATTGCCGAAGAATACGAAAAGATGAATGGAAGGTGGTTTGCAAAGTTTGCAGAAATACTTTAAAGCATGTATTATTAGAATGCGCTCATTTCAAAAAGAGGGACAAACTGCTTTTGTAATGGATAATGACCCAAGTCAAAACAGGAGAATAGCCAAAGATATATTGAATGAAATTGGTGCAGAAGTCGTAAAAATACCCCCGAGATCACCAGATTTGAATCCAATAGAGAATTTATTTCACAACGTAAAACGACAGATGACTAAAGAAGCGCTTAGGGAAAGGATAGAGAAGGAGGACTTCAACGACTTCAGGAAGAGGGTACTGAGGACACTTGCCAATTTCAGTACTTCTGCCATTGATTCAACTATAAAACCTATGCACGAGCGCTGAAAATGGTAGTACGTAACGAAGGACACAGAACAAAGTTATAGATGAACTTTATAATGCTTAAAACTAACTGATGGCTCTTGCATTGCAACGCTAACCAAAAAAGTAGATGAATAGAATCGTTCCATGGTGCTGCTCCTCCGCACCGACAGCCATGTGACCATAGAAACGTTTCATTTTTCCTACTTATTCTTTAATTCTCATGCACACAATATTTATTTTCATCAAAAAACTTTCGCAATTTGATTTAAGTTTGCTATTCGTTATTTGTAGCGCTTATCTTCATCTAAAAAGCCGCTTGTTTGCTAGCAAGCAACGGCGCGAGTTGAAAAGTGTCTGTTCTCCACGGTTTACCCCACGGTTTACCATTTGTAAAATGCTTATAACTTTGTTGTTTACTTGAGAAAATTAATTTTTTTTCGGTAAGGAGTGGTGCAATGCTTTTATGAAGGTAATTGTCAACTTTGATGTAGCTTTGATAAGTGCGAAACGAGAAAATCGAGAAATGGTCCACGGTTTACCCTTTTTGCAATTCAAATTTGATGTCTTCAGAAGCTTTCTCATTTTCAACGGTTTACCATACAGTTCCGTAAATTTCTTTCCTCAAAGCGAAGATATTCTAAAGAAACCTTCATGTCTGGGTAGGTTTCGTAAAAGCACCACTTCTATAAAAAGATGGGAACAAATAGTTCACGTGCTGATGAATAAATGGGAAAAAGTGCCACGGTTTACCATACGGTTTACCATTTGGACGACCATTCGGGATGCATCGCAGCACAAGAATGTGCTCGAGACATTGCCACTGCCTAGGGGTCTTTGTATAGCGAATGCCATTATTGAAGACAATAGCTATCTAGTATCGTAGACCAAACAAAAACAAAGCATCCGATCATTAATGACAGTCAATGTCACTGTCACTCCAAGCAATTTTGGCAAAACAATGCCCGCAGGAAGGAACCAGTTTCTGCACGCGCTCTGCAGACTGATACCCGAACTTTAAATCTCGGCAGCGAACCACCATTGCTTCTGTCTCCCTATCATCCGGTATGGAGCAAAAGATGAAGGAGTTTGGTGCTTTTTTGATAGCGAGGACAGAAGTGTTGATGCAAAGCTAAATATCCAAGCTGTAAGAGGTTTTAGGGGGAGCAAAGCAAACAACAACACCCTCCAAAAGCGGCAGCGTGTCGTTCCATGGGAAAATAACAAGTTCACTTTTCCATGCCAATTTTACAGTTTTTCTGCTAGTAAAATTTCTGCAGTTGAGTTAATTACGTCTGCAAAGAAAATCCACTCTTTCCAGCAAAATAACAGAAAATCCCCATTTCACTGCAGTTGTTCGGTCTCCTTAGAACGATGTGTTTTTCTCAAAAAACCCAAGTATACAAACCACAACGTGTGTCAACCCAAAAAGATCATTTTTTGCTCCTGATTTGTTTCTTTGATGGATGATGGGGTATTGTATCTTTATCTCAGGGGGTCATTGTATTTACTCCTTTAACAATCAAGAACACCCCCATAGCTTAAAACTGGCATGGAATTTTGAAAAAATAACGTGAAAAATGAGATCAGCGCCATCGAAAACCTATGGTTTGATAATGGTTTTGGGGTCATTATTAACAGTTTTGAATAAAAATTTCAGACAGTCTGAAATTTTTTTCGAAAACTGGGGATTTTGGGAAAATAAAGGCTATTTGACATGGGGTTTTCGATGGCGCTGATTTCATTTCTGGCAAAAAAAGTTTAATTTTTTCAGACCCAGCAGGGGTTTCAGGGGGTTGGGGCTATATAGTGCTTGTCTTGACACCTTTCAATGCAATAAATAGTACTTCTTGCTCATGGGGCTTTTAATTCATATTTTAAGCTTGGAAAATTGTTGACTAATAAGAATAGAAAGAAATAGTCCAATTAAAATAACTTTGATATGCAAATGGTTCATTTCAAAGACACACCTTTCTCTTTGTCATGATCGCAACTACTTCACACTTAGTACCAAAGGGTGTATCAGTCGCTTTTCAATGGGTTGTTGCAGAATATGTCTAAATATAGAATAGAATTTTAATTAGATAACACGTGTCTCTAATCCAAAAAAGTATAAATGCCACGGTTAGGGTACTGAATCAAGCAGAATACAAGTGTTTGCGACTGAGTCGTAAAGGAGCTTTATCGCCTGCAGATAGAAAGCAAAGACGCTTTGGGCATATTATGAAGAGTTTTTGAGCGACGAAGTTCTCATTTATCTGGATGCAATTCAATGTTTACACAAACAGAATCCTCACAGAGATGATGCATTGACGCCATGTGGAAGAATCTGGAGAAAATCAAATGAGGGACTGGGATATACGAAGAAAGGAAGCAAAAGCCTACCTGAGGGGTGGAGGTTGCATGTCATGGTGGGCGTTGGATTTTCCTCAAGGGTAGTAATTGCCGAAGAATACGAAAAGATGAATGGAAGGTGGTTTGCAAAGTTTGCAGAAATACTTTAAAGCATGTATTATTAGAATGCGCTCATTTCAAAAAGAGGGACAAACTGCTTTTGTAATGGATAATGACCCAAGTCAAAACAGGAGAATAGCCAAAGATATATTGAATGAAATTGGTGCAGAAGTCGTAAAAATACCCCCGAGATCACCAGATTTGAATCCAATAGAGAATTTATTTCACAACGTAAAACGACAGATGACTAAAGAAGCGCTTAGGGAAAGGATAGAGAAGGAGGACTTCAACGACTTCAGGAAGAGGGTACTGAGGACACTTGCCAATTTCAGTACTTCTGCCATTGATTCAACTATAAAACCTATGCACGAGCGCTGAAAATGGTAGTACGTAACGAAGGACACAGAACAAAGTTATAGATGAACTTTATGCTTAAAACTAACTGATGGCTCTTGCATTGCAACGCTAACCAAAAAAGTAGATGAATAGAATCGTTCCATGGTGCTGCTCCTCCGCACCGACAGCCATGTGACCATAGAAACGTTTCATTTTTCCTACTTATTCTTTAATTTCTCATGCACACAATATTTATTTTCATCAAAAAACTTTCGCAATTTGATTTAAGTTTGCTATTCGTTATTTGTAGCGCTTATCTTCATCTAAAAAGCCGCTTGTTTGCTAGCAAGCAACGGCGCGAGTTGAAAAGTGTCTGTTCTCCACGGTTTACCCCACGGTTTACCATTTGTAAAATGCTTATAACTTTGTTGTTTACTTGAGAAAATTAATTTTTTTCGGTAAGGAGTGGTGCAATGCTTTTATGAAGGTAATTGTCAACTTTGATGTAGCTTTGATAAGTGCGAAACGAGAAAATCGAGAAATGGTCCACGGTTTACCCTTTTTGCAATTCAAATTTGATGTCTTCAGAAGCTTTCTCATTTTCAACGGTTTACCATACAGTTCCGTAAATTTCTTTCCTCAAAGCGAAGATATTCTAAAGAAACCTTCATGTCTGGGTAGGTTTCGTAAAAGCACCACTTCTATAAAAAGATGGGAACAAATAGTTCACGTGCTGATGAATAAATGGGAAAAAGTGCCACGGTTTACCATACGGTTTACCATTTGGACGACCATTCGGGGATGCATCGCAGCACAAGAATGTGCTCGAGACATTGCCACTGCCTAGGGGGTCTTTGTATAGCGAATGCCATTATTGAAGACAATAGCTATCTAGTATCGTAGACCAAACAAAAACAAAGCATCCGATCATTAATGACAGTCAATGTCACTGTCACTCCAAAGCAATTTTGGCAAAACAATGCCCGCAGGAAGGAACCAGTTTCTGCACGCGCTCTGCAGACTGATACCCGAACTTTAAATCTCGGCAGCGAACCACCATTGCTTCTGTCTCCCTATCATCCGGTATGGAGCAAAAGATGAAGGAGTTTGGTGCTTTTTTGATAGCGAGGACAGAAGTGTTGATGCAAAGCTAAATATCCAAGCTGTAAGAGGTTTTAGGGGGAGCAAAGCAAACAACAACACCCTCCAAAAGCGGCAGCGTGTCGTTCCATGGGAAAATAACAAGTTCACTTTTCCATGCCAATTTTACAGTTTTTCTGCTAGTAAAATTTCTGCAGTTGAGTTAATTACGTCTGCAAAGAAAATCCACTCTTTCCAGCAAAATAACAGAAAATCCCCATTTCACTGCAGTTGTTCGGTCTCCTTAGAACGATGTGTTTTTCTCAAAAAACCCAAGTATACAAACCACAACGTGTGTCAACCCAAAAAGATCATTTTTTGCTCCTGATTTGTTTCTTTGATGGATGATGGGGTATTGTATCTTTATCTCAGGGGGGTCATTGTATTTACTCCTTTAACAATCAAGAACACCCCCATAGCTTAAAACTGGCATGGAATTTTGAAAAAATAACGTGAAAAATGAGATCAGCGCCATCGAAAACCTATGGTTTGATAATGGTTTTGGGGTCATTATTAACAGTTTTGAATAAAAATTTCAGACAATGCCTGCCAAAAGTCCTTGGAACACCTCAGTATTTTCTCTGGTTTTTGTATTTTTCATTTCTTTGACACGCCACAAGCTGTTAATCCCCCTCCTCCCCCCTAAAACAATGTTGGTAACAAAGTAAAGCATTCAGTCAATCTGGGGAAAAAGTTTGGTGTAAAATCGACGCTTCGTTTAGCAGCAACACAACATTGTTCGAAGGGGGGAGGGGGATGAGTGAACGCGAGTCAAAGAATTGTCGCAAATGTGCCAACAATTTTGGCAGGCATTGTCTGAAATTTTTTTCGAAAACTGGGGATTTTGGGAAAATAAAGGCTATTTGACATGGGGTTTTCGATGGCGCTGATTTCATTTCTGGCAAAAAAAGTTTAATTTTTTCAGACCCAGCAGGGGTTTCAGGGGGTTGGGGCTATATAGTGCTTGTCTTGACACCTTTCAATGCAATAAATAGTACTTCTTGCTCATGGGGCTTTTAATTCATATTTTAAGCTTGGAAAATTGTTGACTAATAAGAATAGAAAGAAATAGTCCAATTAAAATAACTTTGATATGCAAATGGTTCATTTCAAAGACACACCTTTCTCTTTGTCATGATCGCAACTACTTCACACTTAGTACCAAAGGGTGTATCAGTCGCTTTTCAATGGGTTGTTGCAGAATATGTCTAAATATAGAATAGAATTTTAATTAGATAACACGTGTCTCTAATCCAAAAAAGTATAAATGCCACGGTTAGGGTACTGAATCAAGCAGAATACAAGTGTTTGCGACTGAGTCGTAAAGGAGCTTTATCGCCTGCAGATAGAAAGCAAAGACGCTTTGGGCATATTATGAAGAGTTTTTGAGCGACGAAGTTCTCATTTATCTGGATGCAATTCAATGTTTACACAAACAGAATCCTCACAGAGATGATGCATTGACGCCATGTGGAAGAATCTGGAGAAAATCAAATGAGGGACTGGGATATACGAAGAAAGGAAGCAAAAGCCTACCTGAGGGGTGGAGGTTGCATGTCATGGTGGGCGTTGGATTTTCCTCAAGGGTAGTAATTGCCGAAGAATACGAAAAGATGAATGGAAGGTGGTTTGCAAAGTTTGCAGAAATACTTTAAAGCATGTATTATTAGAATGCGCTCATTTCAAAAAGAGGGACAAACTGCTTTTTGTAATGGATAATGACCCAAGTCAAAACAGGAGAATAGCCAAAGATATATTGAATGAAATTGGTGCAGAAGTCGTAAAAATACCCCCGAGATCACCAGATTTGAATCCAATAGAGAATTTATTTCACAACGTAAAACGACAGATGACTAAAGAAGCGCTTAGGGAAAGGATAGAGAAGGAGGACTTCAACGACTTCAGGAAGAGGGTACTGAGGACACTTGCCAATTTCAGTACTTCTGCCATTGATTCAACTATAAAACCTATGCACGAGCGCTGAAAATGGTAGTACGTAACGAAGGACACAGAACAAAGTTATAGATGAACTTTATAATGCTTAAAACTAACTGATGGCTCTTGCATTGCAACGCTAACCAAAAAAGTAGATGAATAGAATCGTTCCATGGTGCTGCTCCTCCGCACCGACAGCCATGTGACCATAGAAACGTTTCATTTTTCCTACTTATTCTTTAATTTCTCATGCACACAATATTTATTTTCATCAAAAAACTTTCGCAATTTGATTTAAGTTTGCTATTCGTTATTTGTAGCGCTTATCTTCATCTAAAAAGCCGCTTGTTTGCTAGCAAGCAACGGCGCGAGTTGAAAAGTGTCTGTTCTCCACGGTTTACCCCACGGTTTACCATTTGTAAAATGCTTATAACTTTGTTGTTTACTTGAGAAAATTAATTTTTTTCGGTAAGGAGTGGTGCAATGCTTTTATGAAGGTAATTGTCAACTTTGATGTAGCTTTGATAAGTGCGAAACGAGAAAATCGAGAAATGGTCCACGGTTTACCCTTTTTGCAATTCAAATTTGATGTCTTCAGAAGCTTTCTCATTTTCAACGGTTTACCATACAGTTCCGTAAATTTCTTTCCTCAAAGCGAAGATATTCTAAAGAAACCTTCATGTCTGGGTAGGTTTCGTAAAAGCACCACTTCTATAAAAAGATGGGAACAAATAGTTCACGTGCTGATGAATAAATGGGAAAAAGTGCCACGGTTTACCATACGGTTTACCATTTGGACGACCATTCGGGGATGCACGCAGCACAAGAATGTGCTCGAGACATTGCCACTGCCTAGGGGGTCTTTGTATAGCGAATGCCATTATTGAAGACAATAGCTATCTAGTATCGTAGACCAAACAAAAACAAAGCATCCGATCATTAATGACAGTCAATGTCACTGTCACTCCGAAAGCAATTTTGGCAAAACAATGCCCGCAGGAAGGAACCAGTTTCTGCACGCGCTCTGCAGACTGATACCCGAACTTTAAATCTCGGCAGCGAACCACCATTGCTTCTGTCTCCCTATCATCCGGTATGGAGCAAAAGATGAAGGAGTTTGGTGCTTTTTTGATAGCGAGGACAGAAGTGTTGATGCAAAGCTAAATATCCAAGCTGTAAGAGGTTTTAGGGGGAGCAAAGCAAACAACAACACCCTCCAAAAGCGGCAGCGTGTCGTTCCATGGGAAAATAACAAGTTCACTTTTCCATGCCAATTTTACAGTTTTTCTGCTAGTAAAATTTCTGCAGTTGAGTTAATTACGTCTGCAAAGAAAATCACTCTTTCCAGCAAAATAACAGAAAATCCCCATTTCACTGCAGTTGTTCGGTCTCCTTAGAACGATGTGTTTTTCTCAAAAAACCCAAGTATACAAACCACAACGTGTGTCAACCCAAAAAGATCATTTTTTGCTTGCCTGATTTTGTTTCTTTGATGGATGATGGGGTATTGTATCTTTATCTCAGGGGGGTCATTGTATTTACTCCTTTAACAATCAAGAACACCCCCATAGCTTAAAACTGGCATGGAATTTTGAAAAAATAACGTGAAAAATGAGATCAGCGCCATCGAAAACCTATGGTTTGATAATGGTTTTGGGTCATTATTAACAGTTTTGAATAAAAATTTCAGACAATGCCTGCCAAAAGTCCTTGGAACACCTCAGTATTTTCTCTGGTTTTTGTATTTTTCATTTCTTTGACACGCCACAAGCTGTTAATCCCCCTCTCCCCCCTAAAACAATGTTGGTAACAAAGTAAAGCATTCAGTCAATCTGGGGAAAAGTTTGGTGTAAAATCGACGCTTCGTTTAGCAGCAACACAACATTGTTCGAAGGGGGGGAGGGGGATGAGTGAACGCGAGTCAAAGAATTGTCGCAAATGTGCCAACAATTTTGGCAGGCATTGTCTGAAATTTTTTTCGAAAACTGGGGATTTTGGGAAAATAAAGGCTATTTGACATGGGGTTTTCGATGGCGCTGATTTCATTTCTGGCAAAAAAAGTTTAATTTTTTTCAGACCCAGCAGGGGTTTCAGGGGGTTGGGGCTATATAGTGCTTGTCTTGACACCTTTCAATGCAATAAATAGTACTTCTTGCTCATGGGGCTTTTAATTCATATTTTAAGCTTGGAAAATTGTTGACTAATAAGAATAGAAAGAAATAGTCCAATTAAAATAACTTTGATATGCAAATGGTTCATTTCAAAGACACACCTTTCTCTTTGTCATGATCGCAACTACTTCACACTTAGTACCAAAGGGTGTATCAGTCGCTTTTCAATGGGTTGTTGCAGAATATGTCTAAATATAGAATAGAATTTTAATTAGATAACACGTGTCTCTAATCCAAAAAAGTATAAATGCCACGGTTAGGGTACTGAATCAAGCAGAATACAAGTGTTTGCGACTGAGTCGTAAAGGAGCTTTATCGCCTGCAGATAGAAAGCAAAGACGCTTTGGGCATATTATGAAGAGTTTTTGAGCGACGAAGTTCTCATTTATCTGGATGCAATTCAATGTTTACACAAACAGAATCCTCACAGAGATGATGCATTGACGCCATGTGGAAGAATCTGGAGAAAATCAAATGAGGGACTGGGATATACGAAGAAAGGAAGCAAAAGCCTACCTGAGGGGTGGAGGTTGCATGTCATGGTGGGCGTTGGATTTTCCTCAAGGGTAGTAATTGCCGAAGAATACGAAAAGATGAATGGAAGGTGGTTTGCAAAGTTTGCAGAAATACTTTAAAGCATGTATTATTAGAATGCGCTCATTTCAAAAAGAGGGACAAACTGCTTTTGTAATGGATAATGACCCAAGTCAAAACAGGAGAATAGCCAAAGATATATTGAATGAAATTGGTGCAGAAGTCGTAAAAATACCCCCGAGATCACCAGATTTGAATCCAATAGAGAATTTATTTCACAACGTAAAACGACAGATGACTAAAGAAGCGCTTAGGGAAAGGATAGAGAAGGAGGACTTCAACGACTTCAGGAAGAGGGTACTGAGGACACTTGCCAATTTCAGTACTTCTGCCATTGATTCAACTATAAAACCTATGCACGAGCGCTGAAAATGGTAGTACGTAACGAAGGACACAGAACAAAGTTATAGATGAACTTTATAATGCTTAAAACTAACTGATGGCTCTTGCATTGCAACGCTAACCAAAAAAGTAGATGAATAGAATCGTTCCATGGTGCTGCTCCTCCGCACCGACAGCCATGTGACCATAGAAACGTTTCATTTTTCCTACTTATTCTTTAATTTCTCATGCACACAATATTTATTTTCATCAAAAACTTTCGCAATTTGATTTAAGTTTGCTATTCGTTATTTGTAGCGCTTATCTTCATCTAAAAGCCGCTTGTTTGCTAGCAAGCAACGGCGCGAGTTGAAAAGTGTCTGTTCTCCACGGTTTACCCCACGGTTTACCATTTGTAAAATGCTTATAACTTTGTTGTTTACTTGAGAAAATTAATTTTTTTTCGGTAAGGAGTGGTGCAATGCTTTTATGAAGGTAATTGTCAACTTTGATGTAGCTTTGATAAGTGCGAAACGAGAAAATCGAGAAATGGTCCACGGTTTACCCTTTTTTGCAATTCAAATTTGATGTCTTCAGAAGCTTTCTCATTTTAACGGTTTACCATACAGTTCCGTAAATTTCTTTCCTCAAAGCGAAGATATTCTAAAGAAACCTTCATGTCTGGGTAGGTTTCGTAAAAGCACCACTTCTATAAAAAGATGGGAACAAATAGTTCACGTGCTGATGAATAAATGGGGAAAAAGTGCCACGGTTTACCATACGGTTTACCATTTGGACGACCATTCGGGATGCATTCGCAGCACAAGAATGTGCTCGAGACATTGCCACTGCCTAGGGGTCTTTGTATAGCGAATGCCATTATTGAAGACAATAGCTATCTAGTATCGTAGACCAAACAAAAACAAAGCATCCGATCATTAATGACAGTCAATGTCACTGTCACTTCCAAAGCAATTTTGGCAAAACAATGCCCGCAGGAAGGAACCAGTTTCTGCACGCGCTCTGCAGACTGATACCCGAACTTTAAATCTCGGCAGCGAACCACCATTGCTTCTGTCTCCCTATTCATCCGGTATGGAGCAAAAAGATGAAGGAGTTTGGTGCTTTTTTTGATAGCGAGGACAGAAGTGTTGATGCAAAGCTAAATATCCAAGCTGTAAGAGGTTTTAGGGGGAGCAAAGCAAACAACAACACCCTCCAAAAGCGGCAGCGTGTCGTTCCATGGAAAATAACAAGTTCACTTTTCCATGCCAATTTTACAGTTTTTCTGCAGTAAAATTTCTGCAGTTGAGTTAATATTACGTCTGCAAAGAAAATCCACTCTT
>ML133479.1:668293-695733 GCA_003864495.1 Nemopilema nomurai
TAGAAGCAAAGACGCTTTGGGCATATTATGAAGTTTTTGAGCGACGAAGTTCTCATTTATCTGGATGCAATTCAATTTTACACAACAGAATCCTCACAGAGATGATGCATTGACGCCATGTGGAAGAATGTGGAGAAAATCAAATGGGACTGGATATCGAAGAAAGAAGCAAAAGCCTACTGAGGGGTGGAGGTTGCATGTCATGGTGGGCGTTGGATTTTCCTCAAGGGTAAATTGCCGAAGAATACGAAAAGATGAATGGAAGGTGGTTTGCAAAGTTTGCAGAAATACTTTAAAGCATGTATTATTAGAATGCGCTCATTTCAAAAGAGGACAAACTGCTTTTTGTAATGGATGACCCAAGTCAAAACAGGGAATAGCCAAAGATATATTGAATGAAATTGGTGCAGAAGTCGTAAAAATACCCCGAGATCACCAGATTTGAATCCAATAGAGAATTATTTCACAACGTAAAACGACAGATGACTAAAGAAGCGCTTAGGGAAAGGATAGAGAAGGAGGACTTCAACGACTCAGGAAGAGGGTACTGACACTTGCCAATTTCAGTACTTCTGCCATTGATTCAACTATAAACCTATGTACGAGCGCTGAAAATGTGTAGTACGTAACGAAGGACACAGAACAAAGTTATAGATGAACTTTATAATGCTTAAAACTAACTGATGGCTCTTGCATTGCAACGCTAACCAAAAAAGTAGATGAATAGAATCGTTCCATGGTGCTGCTCCTCCGCACCGACAGCATGTGACCATAGAAACGTTTCATTTTTCCTACTATTCTTTAATTTCTCATGCACACAATATTTATTTTCATCAAAAAACTTTCGCAATTTGATTTAAGTTTGCTATTCGTTATTTGTAGCGCTTATCTTCATCTAAAAAGCCGCTTGTTTGCTAGCAAGCAACGGCGCGAGTTGAAAGTTCTGTTCTCCACGGTTTACCCCACGGTTTACCATTTGTAAAATGCTTATAACTTTGTTGTTTACTTGAGAAAATTAATTTTTTTCGGTAAGGAGTGGTGCAATGCTTTTATGAAGGTAATTGTCAACTTTGATGTAGCTTTGATAAGTGCGAAACGAGAAAAATCGAGAAAATGGTCCACGGTTTACCCTTTTTGCAATTCAAATTTGATGTCTTCAGAAGCTTTCTCATTTTCAACGGTTTACCATACAGTTCCGTAAATTTCTTTCCTCAAAGCGAAGATATTCTAAAGAAACCTTCATGTCTGGGTAGGTTTCGTAAAACACCACTTCTATAAAAAGATGGGAACAAATAGTTCACGTGCTGATGAATAAATGGGGAAAAAGTGCCACGGTTACCATACGGTTTACCATTTGGACGACCATTCGGGGATGCATCGCAGCACAAGAATGTGCTCGGACATTGCCACTGCCTAGGGGTCTTTGTATAGCGAATGCCATTATTGAAGACAATAGCTATCTAGTATCGTAGACCAAACAAAAACAAAGCATCCGATCATTAATGACAGTCAATGTCACTGTCACTCCAAAGCAATTTTGGCAAAACAATGCCGCAGGAAGGAACCAGTTCTGCACGCGCTCTGCAGACTGATACCCGAACTTTAAATCTCGGCAGCGAACCACCATTGCTTCTGTCCCTATCATCCGGTATGGAGCAAAAGATGAAGGAGTTTGGTGCTTTTTTGATAGCGAGGACAGAAGTGTTGATGCAAAGCTAAATATCCAAGCTGTAAGAGGTTTTAGGGGAGCAAAGCAAACAACAACACCCTCCAAAAGCGGCAGCGTGTCGTTCCATGGGAAAAATAACAAGTTCACTTTTCCATGCCAATTTACAGTTTTTCTGCTAGTAAAATTTCTGCAGTTGAGTTAATTACGTCTGCAAAGAAAATCCACTCTTTCCAGCAAAATAACAGAAATCCCCATTTCACTGCAGTTGTTCGGTCTCCTTAGAACGATGTGTTTTTCTCAAAAACCCAAGTATACAAACCACAACGTGTGTCAACCCAAAAAGATCATTTTTGCTCCTGATTTGTTTCTTTGATGGATGATGGGGTATTGTATCTTTATCTCAGGGGGGTCATTGTATTTACTCCTTAACAATCAGAACACCCCCATAGCTTAAAACTGGCATGAATTTTGAAAAAATAACGTGAAAAATGAGATCAGCGCCATCGAAACCTATGGTTTGATAATGGTTTTGGGTCATTATTAACAGTTTTGAATAAAAATTTCAGACAGTCTGAAATTTTTTTCGAAAACTGGGGATTTTGGGAAAATAAAGGCTATTTGACATGGGGTTTTCGATGGCGCTGATTTCATTTCTGGCAAAAAAAGTTTAATTTTTTCAGACCCAGCAGGGGTTTCAGGGGGTTGGGGCTATATAGTGCTTGTCTTGACACCTTTCAATGCAATAAATAGTACTTCTTGCTCATGGGGCTTTTAATTCATATTTTAAGCTTGGAAAATTGTTGACTAATAAGAATAGAAAGAAATAGTCCAATTAAAATAACTTTGATATGCAAATGGTTCATTTCAAAGACACACCTTTCTCTTTGTCATGATCGCAACTACTTCACACTTAGTACCAAAGGGTGTATCAGTCGCTTTTCAATGGGTTGTTGCAGAATATGTCTAAATATAGAATAGAATTTTAATTAGATAACACGTGTCTCTAATCCAAAAAAGTATAAATGCCACGGTTAGGGTACTGAATCAAGCAGAATACAAGTGTTTGCGACTGAGTCGTAAAGGAGCTTTATCGCCTGCAGATAGAAAGCAAAGACGCTTTGGGCATATTATGAAGAGTTTTTGAGCGACGAAGTTCTCATTTATCTGGATGCAATTCAATGTTTACACAAACAGAATCCTCACAGAGATGATGCATTGACGCCATGTGGAAGAATCTGGAGAAAATCAAATGAGGGACTGGGATATACGAAGAAAGGAAGCAAAAGCCTACCTGAGGGGTGGAGGTTGCATGTCATGGTGGGCGTTGGATTTTCCTCAAGGGTAGTAATTGCCGAAGAATACGAAAAGATGAATGGAAGGTGGTTTGCAAAGTTTGCAGAAATACTTTAAAGCATGTATTATTAGAATGCGCTCATTTCAAAAAGAGGGACAAACTGCTTTTTGTAATGGATAATGACCCAAGTCAAAACAGGAGAATAGCCAAAGATATATTGAATGAAATTGGTGCAGAAGTCGTAAAAATACCCCCGAGATCACCAGATTTGAATCCAATAGAGAATTTATTTCACAACGTAAAACGACAGATGACTAAAGAAGCGCTTAGGGAAAGGATAGAGAAGGAGGACTTCAACGACTTCAGGAAGAGGGTACTGAGGACACTTGCCAATTTCAGTACTTCTGCCATTGATTCAACTATAAAACCTATGCACGAGCGCTGAAAATGGTAGTACGTAACGAAGGACACAGAACAAAGTTATAGATGAACTTTATAATGCTTAAAACTAACTGATGGCTCTTGCATTGCAACGCTAACCAAAAAAGTAGATGAATAGAATCGTTCCATGGTGCTGCTCCTCCGCACCGACAGCCATGTGACCATAGAAACGTTTCATTTTTCCTACTTATTCTTTAATTTCTCATGCACACAATATTTATTTTCATCAAAAAACTTTCGCAATTTGATTTAAGTTTGCTATTCGTTATTTGTAGCGCTTATCTTCATCTAAAAAGCCGCTTGTTTGCTAGCAAGCAACGGCGCGAGTTGAAAAGTGTCTGTTCTCCACGGTTTACCCCACGGTTTACCATTTGTAAAATGCTTATAACTTTGTTGTTTACTTGAGAAAATTAATTTTTTTTCGGTAAGGAGTGGTGCAATGCTTTTATGAAGGTAATTGTCAACTTTGATGTAGCTTTGATAAGTGCGAAACGAGAAAATCGAGAAATGGTCCACGGTTTACCCTTTTTGCAATTCAAATTTGATGTCTTCAGAAGCTTTCTCATTTTCAACGGTTTACCATACAGTTCCGTAAATTTCTTTCCTCAAAGCGAAGATATTCTAAAGAAACCTTCATGTCTGGGTAGGTTTCGTAAAAGCACCACTTCTATAAAAAGATGGGAACAAATAGTTCACGTGCTGATGAATAAATGGGGAAAAAGTGCCACGGTTTACCATACGGTTTACCATTTGGACGACCATTCGGGGATGCATCGCAGCACAAGAATGTGCTCGAGACATTGCCACTGCCTAGGGGGTCTTTGTATAGCGAATGCCATTATTGAAGACAATAGCTATCTAGTATCGTAGACCAAACAAAAACAAAGCATCCGATCATTAATGACAGTCAATGTCACTGTCACTCCAAAGCAATTTTGGCAAAACAATGCCCGCAGGAAGGAACCAGTTTCTGCACGCGCTCTGCAGACTGATACCCGAACTTTAAATCTCGGCAGCGAACCACCATTGCTTCTGTCTCCCTATCATCCGGTATGGAGCAAAAGATGAAGGAGTTTGGTGCTTTTTTGATAGCGAGGACAGAAGTGTTGATGCAAAGCTAAATATCCAAGCTGTAAGAGGTTTTAGGGGGAGCAAAGCAAACAACAACACCCTCCAAAAGCGGCAGCGTGTCGTTCCATGGGAAAATAACAAGTTCACTTTTCCATGCCAATTTTACAGTTTTTCTGCTAGTAAAATTTCTGCAGTTGAGTTAATTACGTCTGCAAAGAAAATCCACTCTTTCCAGCAAAATAACAGAAAATCCCCATTTCACTGCAGTTGTTCGGTCTCCTTAGAACGATGTGTTTTTCTCAAAAAACCCAAGTATACAAACCACAACGTGTGTCAACCCAAAAAGATCATTTTTTGCTCCTGATTTGTTTCTTTGATGGATGATGGGGTATTGTATCTTTATCTCAGGGGGGTCATTGTATTTACTCCTTTAACAATCAAGAACACCCCCATAGCTTAAAACTGGCATGGAATTTTGAAAAAATAACGTGAAAAATGAGATCAGCGCCATCGAAAACCTATGGTTTGATAATGGTTTTGGGGTCATTATTAACAGTTTTGAATAAAAATTTCAGACAATGCCTGCCAAAAGTCCTTGGAACACCTCAGTATTTTCTCTGGTTTTTGTATTTTTCATTTCTTTGACACGCCACAAGCTGTTAATCCCCTCCTCCCCCCTAAAACAATGTTGGTAACAAAGTAAAGCATTCAGTCAATCTGGGGAAAAAGTTTGGTGTAAAATCGACGCTTCGTTTAGCAGCAACACAACATTGTTCGAAGGGGGGGAGGGGGATGAGTGAACGCGAGTCAAAGAATTGTCGCAAATGTGCCAACAATTTTGGCAGGCATTGTCTGAAATTTTTTTCGAAAACTGGGGATTTTGGGAAAATAAAGGCTATTTGACATGGGGTTTTCGATGGCGCTGATTTCATTTCTGGCAAAAAAAGTTTAATTTTTTCAGACCCAGCAGGGGTTTCAGGGGGTTGGGGCTATATAGTGCTTGTCTTGACACCTTTCAATGCAATAAATAGTACTTCTTGCTCATGGGGCTTTTAATTCATATTTTAAGCTTGGAAAATTGTTGACTAATAAGAATAGAAAGAAATAGTCCAATTAAAATAACTTTGATATGCAAATGGTTCATTTCAAAGACACACCTTTCTCTTTGTCATGATCGCAACTACTTCACACTTAGTACCAAAGGGTGTATCAGTCGCTTTTCAATGGGTTGTTGCAGAATATGTCTAAATATAGAATTTTAATTAGATAACACGTGTCTCTAATCCAAAAAAGTATAAATGCCACGGTTAGGGTACTGAATCAAGCAGAATACAAGTGTTTGCGACTGAGTCGTAAAGGAGCTTTATCGCCTGCAGATAGAAAGCAAAGACGCTTTGGGCATATTATGAAGAGTTTTTGAGCGACGAAGTTCTCATTTATCTGGATGCAATTCAATGTTTACACAAACAGAATCCTCACAGAGATGATGCATTGACGCCATGTGGAAGAATCTGGAGAAAATCAAATGAGGGACTGGGATATACGAAGAAAGGAAGCAAAAGCCTACCTGAGGGGTGGAGGTTGCATGTCATGGTGGGCGTTGGATTTTCCTCAAGGGTAGTAATTGCCGAAGAATACGAAAAGATGAATGGAAGGTGGTTTGCAAAGTTTGCAGAAATACTTTAAAGCATGTATTATTAGAATGCGCTCATTTCAAAAAGAGGGACAAACTGCTTTTTGTAATGGATAATGACCCAAGTCAAAACAGGAGAATAGCCAAAGATATATTGAATGAAATTGGTGCAGAAGTCGTAAAAATACCCCCGAGATCACCAGATTTGAATCCAATAGAGAATTTATTTCACAACGTAAAACGACAGATGACTAAAGAAGCGCTTAGGGAAAGGATAGAGAAGGAGGACTTCAACGACTTCAGGAAGAGGGTACTGAGGACACTTGCCAATTTCAGTACTTCTGCCATTGATTCAACTATAAAACCTATGCACGAGCGCTGAAAAAGTACGTAACGAAGGACACAGAACAAAGTTATAGATGAACTTTATAATGCTTAAAACTAACTGATGGCTCTTGCATTGCAACGCTAACCAAAAAAGTAGATGAATAGAATCGTTCCATGGTGCTGCTCCTCCGCACCGACAGCCATGTGACCATAGAAACGTTTCATTTTTCCTACTTATTCTTTAATTTCTCATGCACACAATATTTATTTTCATCAAAAAACTTTCGCAATTTGATTTAAGTTTGCTATTCGTTATTTGTAGCGCTTATCTTCATCTAAAAAGCCGCTTGTTTGCTAGCAAGCAACGGCGCGAGTTGAAAAGTGTCTGTTCTCCACGGTTTACCCCACGGTTTACCATTTGTAAAATGCTTATAACTTTGTTGTTTACTTGAGAAAATTAATTTTTTTTCGGTAAGGAGTGGTGCAATGCTTTTATGAAGGTAATTGTCAACTTTGATGTAGCTTTGATAAGTGCGAAACGAGAAAATCGAGAAATGGTCCACGGTTTACCCTTTTTGCAATTCAAATTTGATGTCTTCAGAAGCTTTCTCATTTTCAACGGTTTACCATACAGTTCCGTAAATTTCTTTCCTCAAAGCGAAGATATTCTAAAGAAACCTTCATGTCTGGGTAGGTTTCGTAAAAGCACCACTTCTATAAAAAGATGGGAACAAATAGTTCACGTGCTGATGAATAAATGGGGAAAAAGTGCCACGGTTTACCATACGGTTTACCATTTGGACGACCATTCGGGGATGCATCGCAGCACAAGAATGTGCTCGAGACATTGCCACTGCCTAGGGGGTCTTTGTATAGCGAATGCCATTATTGAAGACAATAGCTATCTAGTATCGTAGACCAAACAAAAACAAAGCATCCGATCATTAATGACAGTCAATGTCACTGTCACTCCAAAGCAATTTTGGCAAAACAATGCCCGCAGGAAGGAACCAGTTTCTGCACGCGCTCTGCAGACTGATACCCGAACTTTAAATCTCGGCAGCGAACCACCATTGCTTCTGTCTCCCTATCATCCGGTATGGAGCAAAAGATGAAGGAGTTTGGTGCTTTTTTGATAGCGAGGACAGAAGTGTTGATGCAAAGCTAAATATCCAAGCTGTAAGAGGTTTTAGGGGGAGCAAAGCAAACAACAACACCCTCCAAAAGCGGCAGCGTGTCGTTCCATGGGAAAATAACAAGTTCACTTTTCCATGCCAATTTTACAGTTTTTCTGCTAGTAAAATTTCTGCAGTTGAGTTAATTACGTCTGCAAAGAAAATCCACTCTTTCCAGCAAAATAACAGAAAATCCCCATTTCACTGCAGTTGTTCGGTCTCCTTAGAACGATGTGTTTTTCTCAAAAAACCCAAGTATACAAACCACAACGTGTGTCAACCCAAAAAGATCATTTTTTGCTCCTGATTTGTTTCTTTGATGGATGATGGGGTATTGTATCTTTATCTCAGGGGGGTCATTGTATTTACTCCTTTAACAATCAAGAACACCCCCATAGCTTAAAACTGGCATGGAATTTTGAAAAAATAACGTGAAAAATGAGATCAGCGCCATCGAAAACCTATGGTTTGATAATGGTTTTGGGGTCATTATTAACAGTTTTGAATAAAAATT
Source organism: Nemopilema nomurai (assembly GCA_003864495.1). NCBI lineage: Eukaryota > Metazoa > Cnidaria > Scyphozoa > Rhizostomeae > Rhizostomatidae > Nemopilema > Nemopilema nomurai. The sequence continues at coordinate 676,418 of ML133479.1, forward strand.
TCAGACAATGCCTGCCAAAAGTCCTTGGAACACCTCAGTATTTTCTCTGGTTTTTGTATTTTTCATTTCTTTGACACGCCACAAGCTGTTAATCCCCCTCCTCCCCCCTAAAACAATGTTGGTAACAAAGTAAAGCATTCAGTCAATCTGGGGAAAAAGTTTGGTGTAAAATCGACGCTTCGTTTAGCAGCAACACAACATTGTTCGAAGGGGGGAGGGGGATGAGTGAACGCGAGTCAAAGAATTGTCGCAAATGTGCCAACAATTTTGGCAGGCATTGTCTGAAATTTTTTTCGAAAACTGGGGATTTTGGGAAAATAAAGGCTATTTGACATGGGGTTTTCGATGGCGCTGATTTCATTTCTGGCAAAAAAAGTTTAATTTTTTCAGACCCAGCAGGGGTTTCAGGGGGTTGGGGCTATATAGTGCTTGTCTTGACACCTTTCAATGCAATAAATAGTACTTCTTGCTCATGGGGCTTTTAATTCATATTTTAAGCTTGGAAAATTGTTGACTAATAAGAATAGAAAGAAATAGTCCAATTAAAATAACTTTGATATGCAAATGGTTCATTTCAAAGACACACCTTTCTCTTTGTCATGATCGCAACTACTTCACACTTAGTACCAAAGGGTGTATCAGTCGCTTTTCAATGGGTTGTTGCAGAATATGTCTAAATATAGAATAGAATTTTAATTAGATAACACGTGTCTCTAATCCAAAAAGTATAAATGCCACGGTTAGGGTACTGAATCAAGCAGAATACAAGTGTTTGCGACTGAGTCGTAAAGGAGCTTTATCGCCTGCAGATAGAAAGCAAAGACGCTTTGGGCATATTATGAAGAGTTTTTGAGCGACGAAGTTCTCATTTATCTGGATGCAATTCAATGTTTACACAAACAGAATCCTCACAGAGATGATGCATTGACGCCATGTGGAAGAATCTGGAGAAAATCAAATGAGGGACTGGGATATACGAAGAAAGGAAGCAAAAGCCTACCTGAGGGGTGGAGGTTGCATGTCATGGTGGGCGTTGGATTTTCCTCAAGGGTAGTAATTGCCGAAGAATACGAAAAGATGAATGGAAGGTGGTTTGCAAAGTTTGCAGAAATACTTTAAAGCATGTATTATTAGAATGCGCTCATTTCAAAAAGAGGGACAAACTGCTTTTTGTAATGGATAATGACCCAAGTCAAAACAGGAGAATAGCCAAAGATATATTGAATGAAATTGGTGCAGAAGTCGTAAAAATACCCCCGAGATCACCAGATTTGAATCCAATAGAGAATTTATTTCACAACGTAAAACGACAGATGACTAAAGAAGCGCTTAGGGAAAGGATAGAGAAGGAGGACTTCAACGACTTCAGGAAGAGGGTACTGAGGACACTTGCCAATTTCAGTACTTCTGCCATTGATTCAACTATAAAACCTATGCACGAGCGCTGAAAATGGTAGTACGTAACGAAGGACACAGAACAAAGTTATAGATGAACTTTATAATGCTTAAAACTAACTGATGGCTCTTGCATTGCAACGCTAACCAAAAAAGTAGATGAATAGAATCGTTCCATGGTGCTGCTCCTCCGCACCGACAGCCATGTGACCATAGAAACGTTTCATTTTTCCTACTTATTCTTTAATTTCTCATGCACACAATATTTATTTTCATCAAAAAACTTTCGCAATTTGATTTAAGTTTGCTATTCGTTATTTGTAGCGCTTATCTTCATCTAAAAAGCCGCTTGTTTGCTAGCAAGCAACGGCGCGAGTTGAAAAGTGTCTGTTCTCCACGGTTTACCCCACGGTTTACCATTTGTAAAATGCTTATAACTTTGTTGTTTACTTGAGAAAATTAATTTTTTTTCGGTAAGGAGTGGTGCAATGCTTTTATGAAGGTAATTGTCAACTTTGATGTAGCTTTGATAAGTGCGAAACGAGAAAATCGAGAAATGGTCCACGGTTTACCCTTTTTGCAATTCAAATTTGATGTCTTCAGAAGCTTTCTCATTTTCAACGGTTTACCATACAGTTCCGTAAATTTCTTTCCTCAAAGCGAAGATATTCTAAAGAAACCTTCATGTCTGGGTAGGTTTCGTAAAAGCACCACTTCTATAAAAAGATGGGAACAAATAGTTCACGTGCTGATGAATAAATGGGGAAAAAGTGCCACGGTTTACCATACGGTTTACCATTTGGACGACCATTCGGGGATGCATCGCAGCACAAGAATGTGCTCGAGACATTGCCACTGCCTAGGGGGTCTTTGTATAGCGAATGCCATTATTGAAGACAATAGCTATCTAGTATCGTAGACCAAACAAAAACAAAGCATCCGATCATTAATGACAGTCAATGTCACTGTCACTCCAAAGCAATTTTGGCAAAACAATGCCCGCAGGAAGGAACCAGTTTCTGCACGCGCTCTGCAGACTGATACCCGAACTTTAAATCTCGGCAGCGAACCACCATTGCTTCTGTCTCCCTATCATCCGGTATGGAGCAAAAGATGAAGGAGTTTGGTGCTTTTTTGATAGCGAGGACAGAAGTGTTGATGCAAAGCTAAATATCCAAGCTGTAAGAGGTTTTAGGGGGAGCAAAGCAAACAACAACACCCTCCAAAAGCGGCAGCGTGTCGTTCCATGGGAAAATAACAAGTTCACTTTTCCATGCCAATTTTACAGTTTTTCTGCTAGTAAAATTTCTGCAGTTGAGTTAATTACGTCTGCAAAGAAAATCCACTCTTTCCAGCAAAATAACAGAAAATCCCCATTTCACTGCAGTTGTTCGGTCTCCTTAGAACGATGTGTTTTTCTCAAAAAACCCAAGTATACAAACCACAACGTGTGTCAACCCAAAAAGATCATTTTTTGCTCCTGATTTGTTTCTTTGATGGATGATGGGGTATTGTATCTTTATCTCAGGGGGGTCATTGTATTTACTCCTTTAACAATCAAGAACACCCCCATAGCTTAAAACTGGCATGGAATTTTGAAAAAATAACGTGAAAAATGAGATCAGCGCCATCGAAAACCTATGGTTTGATAATGGTTTTGGGGTCATTATTAACAGTTTTGAATAAAAATTTCAGACAATGCCTGCCAAAAGTCCTTGGAACACCTCAGTATTTTCTCTGGTTTTTGTATTTTTCATTTCTTTGACACGCCACAAGCTGTTAATCCCCTCCTCCCCCCTAAAACAATGTTGGTAACAAAGTAAAGCATTCAGTCAATCTGGGGAAAAAGTTTGGTGTAAAATCGACGCTTCGTTTAGCAGCAACACAACATTGTTCGAAGGGGGGAGGGGGATGAGTGAACGCGAGTCAAAGAATTGTCGCAAATGTGCCAACAATTTTGGCAGGCATTGTCTGAAATTTTTTTCGAAAACTGGGGATTTTGGGAAAATAAAGGCTATTTGACATGGGGTTTTCGATGGCGCTGATTTCATTTCTGGCAAAAAAAGTTTAATTTTTTCAGACCCAGCAGGGGTTTCAGGGGGTTGGGGCTATATAGTGCTTGTCTTGACACCTTTCAATGCAATAAATAGTACTTCTTGCTCATGGGGCTTTTAATTCATATTTTAAGCTTGGAAAATTGTTGACTAATAAGAATAGAAAGAAATAGTCCAATTAAAATAACTTTGATATGCAAATGGTTCATTTCAAAGACACACCTTTCTCTTTGTCATGATCGCAACTACTTCACACTTAGTACCAAAGGGTGTATCAGTCGCTTTTCAATGGGTTGTTGCAGAATATGTCTAAATATAGAATAGAATTTTAATTAGATAACACGTGTCTCTAATCCAAAAAAGTATAAATGCCACGGTTAGGGTACTGAATCAAGCAGAATACAAGTGTTTGCGACTGAGTCGTAAAGGAGCTTTATCGCCTGCAGATAGAAAGCAAAGACGCTTTGGGCATATTATGAAGAGTTTTTGAGCGACGAAGTTCTCATTTATCTGGATGCAATTCAATGTTTACACAAACAGAATCCTCACAGAGATGATGCATTGACGCCATGTGGAAGAATCTGGAGAAAATCAAATGAGGGACTGGGATATACGAAGAAAGGAAGCAAAAGCCTACCTGAGGGGTGGAGGTTGCATGTCATGGTGGGCGTTGGATTTTCCTCAAGGGTAGTAATTGCCGAAGAATACGAAAAGATGAATGGAAGGTGGTTTGCTAAGTTTGCAGAAATACTTTAAAGCATGTATTATTAGAATGCGCTCATTTCAAAAAGAGGGACAAACTGCTTTTGTAATGGATAATGACCCAAGTCAAAACAGGAGAATAGCCAAAGATATATTGAATGAAATTGGTGCAGAAGTCGTAAAAATACCCCCGAGATCACCAGATTTGAATCCAATAGAGAATTTATTTCACAACGTAAAACGACAGATGACTAAAGAAGCGCTTAGGGAAAGGATAGAGAAGGAGGACTTCAACGACTTCAGGAAGAGGGTACTGAGGACACTTGCCAATTTCAGTACTTCTGCCATTGATTCAACTATAAAACCTATGCACGAGCGCTGAAAATGGTAGTACGTAACGAAGGACACAGAACAAAGTTATAGATGAACTTTATAATGCTTAAAACTAACTGATGGCTCTTGCATTGCAACGCTAACCAAAAAAGTAGATGAATAGAATCGTTCCATGGTGCTGCTCCTCCGCACCGACAGCCATGTGACCATAGAAACGTTTCATTTTTCCTACTTATTCTTTAATTTCTCATGCACACAATATTTATTTTCATCAAAAAACTTTCGCAATTTGATTTAAGTTTGCTATTCGTTATTTGTAGCGCTTATCTTCATCTAAAAAGCCGCTTGTTTGCTAGCAAGCAACGGCGCGAGTTGAAAAGTGTCTGTTCTCCACGGTTTACCCCACGGTTTACCATTTGTAAAATGCTTATAACTTTGTTGTTTACTTGAGAAAATTAATTTTTTTTCGGTAAGGAGTGGTGCAATGCTTTTATGAAGGTAATTGTCAACTTTGATGTAGCTTTGATAAGTGCGAAACGAGAAAATCGAGAAATGGTCCACGGTTTACCCTTTTTGCAATTCAAATTTGATGTCTTCAGAAGCTTTCTCATTTTCAACGGTTTACCATACAGTTCCGTAAATTTCTTTCCTCAAAGCGAAGATATTCTAAAGAAACCTTCATGTCTGGGTAGGTTTCGTAAAAGCACCACTTCTATAAAAAGATGGGAACAAATAGTTCACGTGCTGATGAATAAATGGGAAAAAGTGCCACGGTTTACCATACGGTTTACCATTTGGACGACCATTCGGGGATGCATCGCAGCACAAGAATGTGCTCGAGACATTGCCACTGCCTAGGGGGTCTTTGTATAGCGAATGCCATTATTGAAGACAATAGCTATCTAGTATCGTAGACCAAACAAAAACTAAGCATCCGATCATTAATGACAGTCAATGTCACTGTCACTCCAAAGCAATTTTGGCAAAACAATGCCCGCAGGAAGGAACCAGTTTCTGCACGCGCTCTGCAGACTGATACCCCAACTTTAAATCTTGGCAGCGAACCATCATTGCTTTTGTCTCCCTATCATCTGATATGGAGCAAAAGATGAAGGAGTTTGGTGCTTTTTTGATAGCGAGGACAGAAGTGTTGATGCAAAGCTAAATATCCAAGCTGTAAGAGGTTTTAGGGGGAGCAAAGCAAACAACAACACCCTCCAAAAGCGGCAGCGTGTCGTTCCATGGGAAAATAACAAGTTCACTTTTCCATGCCAATTTTACAGTTTTTCTGCTAGTAAAATTTCTGCAGTTGAGTTAATTACGTCTGCAAAGAAAATCCACTCTTTCCAGCAAAATAACAGAAAATCCCCATTTCACTGCAGTTGTTCGGTCTCCTTAGAACGATGTGTTTTTCTCAAAAAACCCAAGTATACAAACCACAACGTGTGTCAACCCAAAAAGATCATTTTTTGCTCCTGATTTGTTTCTTTGATGGATGATGGGGTATTGTATCTTTATCTCAGGGGGGTCATTGTATTTACTCCTTTAACAATCAAGAACACCCCCATAGCTTAAAACTGGCATGGAATTTTGAAAAAATAACGTGAAAAATGAGATCAGCGCCATCGAAACCTATGGTTTGATAATGGTTTTGGGGTCATTATTAACAGTTTTGAATAAAAATTTCAGACAATGCCTGCCAAAAGTCCTTGGAACACCTCAGTATTTTCTCTGGTTTTTGTATTTTTCATTTCTTTGACACGCCACAAGCTGTTAATCCCCCTCTCCCCCCTAAAACAATGTTGGTAACAAAGTAAAGCATTCAGTCAATCTGGGGAAAAAGTTTGGTGTAAAATCGACGCTTCGTTTAGCAGCAACACAACATTGTTCGAAGGGGGGGAGGGGGATGAGTGAACGCGAGTCAAAGAATTGTCGCAAATGTGCCAACAATTTTGGCAGGCATTGTCTGAAATTTTTTTCGAAAACTGGGGATTTTGGGAAAATAAAGGCTATTTGACATGGGGTTTTCGATGGCGCTGATTTCATTTCTGGCAAAAAAAGTTTAATTTTTTCAGACCCAGCAGGGGTTTCAGGGGGTTGGGGCTATATAGTGCTTGTCTTGACACCTTTCAATGCAATAAATAGTACTTCTTGCTCATGGGGCTTTTAATTCATATTTTAAGCTTGGAAAATTGTTGACTAATAAGAATAGAAAGAAATAGTCCAATTAAAATAACTTTGATATGCAAATGGTTCATTTCAAAGACACACCTTTCTCTTTGTCATGATCGCAACTACTTCACACTTAGTACCAAAGGGTGTATCAGTCGCTTTTCAATGGGTTGTTGCAGAATATGTCTAAATATAGAATAGAATTTTAATTAGATAACACGTGTCTCTAATCCAAAAAAGTATAAATGCCACGGTTAGGGTACTGAATCAAGCAGAATACAAGTGTTTGCGACTGAGTCGTAAAGGAGCTTTATCGCCTGCAGATAGAAAGCAAAGACGCTTTGGGCATATTATGAAGAGTTTTTGAGCGACGAAGTTCTCATTTATCTGGATGCAATTCAATGTTTACACAAACAGAATCCTCACAGAGATGATGCATTGACGCCATGTGGAAGAATCTGGAGAAAATCAAATGAGGGACTGGGATATACGAAGAAAGGAAGCAAAAGCCTACCTGAGGGGTGGAGGTTGCATGTCATGGTGGGCGTTGGATTTTCCTCAAGGGTAGTAATTGCCGAAGAATACGAAAAGATGAATGGAAGGTGGTTTGCAAAGTTTGCAGAAATACTTTAAAGCATGTATTATTAGAATGCGCTCATTTCAAAAAGAGGGACAAACTGCTTTTTGTAATGGATAATGACCCAAGTCAAAACAGGAGAATAGCCAAAGATATATTGAATGAAATTGGTGCAGAAGTCGTAAAAATACCCCCGAGATCACCAGATTTGAACCAATAGAGAATTTATTTCACAACGTAAAACGACAGATGACTAAAGAAGCGCTTAGGGAAAGGATAGAGAAGGAGGACTTCAACGACTTCAGGAAGAGGGTACTGAGGACACTTGCCAATTTCAGTACTTCTGCCATTGATTCAACTATAAAACCTATGCACGAGCGCTGAAAATGGTAGTACGTAACGAAGGACACAGAACAAAGTTATAGATGAACTTTATAATGCTTAAAACTAACTGATGGCTCTTGCATTGCAACGCTAACCAAAAAAGTAGATGAATAGAATCGTTCCATGGTGCTGCTCCTCCGCACCGACAGCCATGTGACCATAGAAACGTTTCATTTTTCCTACTTATTCTTTAATTTCTCATGCACACAATATTTATTTTCATCAAAAAACTTTCGCAATTTGATTTAAGTTTGCTATTCGTTATTTGTAGCGCTTATCTTCATCTAAAAAGCCGCTTGTTTGCTAGCAAGCAACGGCGCGAGTTGAAAAGTGTCTGTTCTCCACGGTTTACCCCACGGTTTACCATTTGTAAAATGCTTATAACTTTGTTGTTTACTTGAGAAAATTAATTTTTTTTCGGTAAGGAGTGGTGCAATGCTTTTATGAAGGTAATTGTCAACTTTGATGTAGCTTTGATAAGTGCGAAACGAGAAAATCGAGAAATGGTCCACGGTTTACCCTTTTTGCAATTCAAATTTGATGTCTTCAGAAGCTTTCTCATTTTCAACGGTTTACCATACAGTTCCGTAAATTTCTTTCCTCAAAGCGAAGATATTCTAAAGAAACCTTCATGTCTGGGTAGGTTTCGTAAAAGCACCACTTCTATAAAAAGATGGGAACAAATAGTTCACGTGCTGATGAATAAATGGGAAAAAGTGCCACGGTTTACCATACGGTTTACCATTTGGACGACCATTCGGGGATGCATCGCAGCACAAGAATGTGCTCGAGACATTGCCACTGCCTAGGGGGTCTTTGTATAGCGAATGCCATTATTGAAGACAATAGCTATCTAGTATCGTAGACCAAACAAAAACAAAGCATCCGATCATTAATGACAGTCAATGTCACTGTCACTCCAAAGCAATTTTGGCAAAACAATGCCCGCAGGAAGGAACCAGTTTCTGCACGCGCTCTGCAGACTGATACCCGAACTTTAAATCTCGGCAGCGAACCACCATTGCTTCTGTCTCCCTATCATCCGGTATGGAGCAAAAGATGAAGGAGTTTGGTGCTTTTTTGATAGCGAGGACAGAAGTGTTGATGCAAAGCTAAATATCCAAGCTGTAAGAGGTTTTAGGGGGAGCAAAGCAAACAACAACACCCTCCAAAAGCGGCAGCGTGTCGTTCCATGGGAAAATAACAAGTTCACTTTTCCATGCCAATTTTACAGTTTTTCTGCTAGTAAAATTTCTGCAGTTGAGTTAATTACGTCTGCAAAGAAAATCCACTCTTTCCAGCAAAATAACAGAAAATCCCCATTTCACTGCAGTTGTTCGGTCTCCTTAGAACGATGTGTTTTTCTCAAAAACCCAAGTATACAAACCACAACGTGTGTCAACCCAAAAAGATCATTTTTTGCTCCTGATTTGTTTCTTTGATGGATGATGGGGTATTGTATCTTTATCTCAGGGGGGTCATTGTATTTTACTCCTTTAACAATCAAGAACACCCCCATAGCTTAAAACTGGCATGGAATTTTGAAAAAATAACGTGAAAAATGAGATCAGCGCCATCGAAATCCTATGGTTTGATAATGGTTTTGGGGTCATTATTAACAGTTTTGAATAAAAATTTCAGACAATGCCTGCCAAAAGTCCTTGGAACACCTCAGTATTTTCTCTGGTTTTTGTATTTTTCATTTCTTTGACACGCCACAAGCTGTTAATCCCCCTCCTCCCCCTAAAACAATGTTGGTAACAAAGTAAAGCATTCAGTCAATCTGGGGAAAAAGTTTGGTGTAAAATCGACGCTTCGTTTAGCAGCAACACAACATTGTTCGAAGGGGGGGAGGGGGATGAGTGAACGCGAGTCAAAGAATTGTCGCAAATGTGCCAACAATTTTGGCAGGCATTGTCTGAAATTTTTTTCGAAAACTGGGGATTTTGGGAAAATAAAGGCTATTTGACATGGGGTTTTCGATGGCGCTGATTTCATTTCTGGCAAAAAAAGTTTAATTTTTTCAGACCCAGCAGGGGTTTCAGGGGTTGGGGCTATATAGTGCTTGTCTTGACACCTTTCAATGCAATAAATAGTACTTCTTGCTCATGGGGCTTTTAATTCATATTTTAAGCTTGGAAAATTGTTGACTAATAAGAATAGAAAGAAATAGTCCAATTAAAATAACTTTGATATGCAAATGGTTCATTTCAAAGACACACCTTTCTCTTTGTCATGATCGCAACTACTTCACACTTAGTACCAAAGGGTGTATCAGTCGCTTTTCAATGGGTTGTTGCAGAATATGTCTAAATATAGAATAGAATTTTAATTAGATAACACGTGTCTCTAATCCAAAAAAGTATAAATGCCACGGTTAGGGTACTGAATCAAGCAGAATACAAGTGTTTGCGACTGAGTCGTAAAGGAGCTTTATCGCCTGCAGATAGAAAGCAAAGACGCTTTGGGCATATTATGAAGAGTTTTTGAGCGACGAAGTTCTCATTTATCTGGATGCAATTCAATGTTTACACAAACAGAATCCTCACAGAGATGATGCATTGACGCCATGTGGAAGAATCTGGAGAAAATCAAATGAGGGACTGGGATATACGAAGAAAGGAAGCAAAAGCCTACCTGAGGGGTGGAGGTTGCATGTCATGGTGGGCGTTGGATTTTCCTCAAGGGTAGTAATTGCCGAAGAATACGAAAAGATGAATGGAAGGTGGTTTGCAAAGTTTGCAGAAATACTTTAAAGCATGTATTATTAGAATGCGCTCATTTCAAAAAGAGGGACAAACTGCTCTTTGTAATGGATAATGACCCAAGTCAAAACAGGAGAATAGCCAAAGATATATTGAATGAAATTGGTGCAGAAGTCGTAAAAATACCCCCGAGATCACCAGATTTGAATCCAATAGAGAATTTATTTCACAACGTAAAACGACAGATGACTAAAGAAGCGCTTAGGGAAAGGATAGAGAAGGAGGACTTCAACGACTTCAGGAAGAGGGTACTGAGGACACTTGCCAATTTCAGTACTTCTGCCATTGATTCAACTATAAAACCTATGCACGAGCGCTGAAAATGGTAGTACGTAACGAAGGACACAGAACAAAGTTATAGATGAACTTTATAATGCTTAAAACTAACTGATGGCTCTTGCATTGCAACGCTAACCAAAAAAGTAGATGAATAGAATCGTTCCATGGTGCTGCTCCTCCGCACCGACAGCCATGTGACCATAGAAACGTTTCATTTTTCCTACTTATTCTTTAATTTCTCATGCACACAATATTTATTTTCATCAAAAAACTTTCGCAATTTGATTTAAGTTTGCTATTCGTTATTTGTAGCGCTTATCTTCATCTAAAAAGCCGCTTGTTTGCTAGCAAGCAACGGCGCGAGTTGAAAAGTGTCTGTTCTCCACGGTTTACCCCACGGTTTACCATTTGTAAAATGCTTATAACTTTGTTGTTTACTTGAGAAAATTAATTTTTTTTCGGTAAGGAGTGGTGCAATGCTTTTATGAAGGTAATTGTCAACTTTGATGTAGCTTTGATAAGTGCGAAACGAGAAAATCGAGAAATGGTCCACGGTTTACCCTTTTTGCAATTCAAATTTGATGTCTTCAGAAGCTTTCTCATTTTCAACGGTTTACCATACAGTTCCGTAAATTTCTTTCCTCAAAGCGAAGATATTCTAAAGAAACCTTCATGTCTGGGTAGGTTTCGTAAAAGCACCACTTCTATAAAAAGATGGGAACAAATAGTTCACGTGCTGATGAATAAATGGTGAAAAAGTGCCACGGTTTACCATACGGTTTACCATTTGGACGACCATTCGGGGATGCACCGCAGCACAAGAATGTGCTCGAGACATTGCCACTGCCTAGGGGGTCTTTGTATAGCGAATACCATTATTGAAGACAATAGCTATCTAGTATCGTAGACCAAACAAAAACAAAGCATCCGATCATTAATGACAGTCAATGTCACTGTCACTCCGAAGCAATTTTGGCAAAACAATGCCCGCAGGAAGGAACCAGTTTCTGCACGCGCTCTGCAGACTGATACCCGAACTTTAAATCTCGGCAGCGAACCACCATTGCTTCTGTCTCCCTATCATCCGGTATGGAGCAAAAGATGAAGGAGTTTGGTGCTTTTTTGATAGCGAGGACAGAAGTGTTGATGCAAAGCTAAATATCCAAGCTGTAAGAGGTTTTAGGGGGAGCAAAGCAAACAACAACACCCTCCAAAAGCGGCAGCGTGTCGTTCCATGGGAAAATAACAAGTTCACTTTTCCATGCCAATTTTACAGTTTTTCTGCTAGTAAAATTTCTGCAGTTGAGTTAATTACGTCTGCAAAGAAAATCACTCTTTCCAGCAAAATAACAGAAAATCCCCATTTCACTGCAGTTGTTCGGTCTCCTTAGAACGATGTGTTTTTCTCAAAAACCCAAGTATACAAACCACAACGTGTGTCAACCCAAAAAGATCATTTTTTGCTCCTGATTTGTTTCTTTGATGGATGATGGGGTATTGTATCTTTATCTCAGGGGGGTCATTGTATTTACTCCTTTAACAATCAAGAACACCCCCATAGCTTAAAACTGGCATGGAATTTTGAAAAAATAACGTGAAAAATGAGATCAGCGCCATCGAAATCCTATGGTTTGATAATGGTTTTGGGGTCATTATTAACAGTTTTGAATAAAAATTTCAGACAATGCCTGCCAAAAGTCCTTGGAACACCTCAGTATTTTCTCTGGTTTTTGTATTTTTCATTTCTTTGACACGCCACAAGCTGTTAATCCCCCTCTTCCCCCCTAAAACAATGTTGGTAACAAAGTAAAGCATTCAGTCAATCTGGGGAAAAAGTTTGGTGTAAAATCGACGCTTCGTTTAGCAGCAACACAACATTGTTCGAAGGGGGGGAGGGGGATGAGTGAACGCGAGTCAAAGAATTGTCGCAAATGTGCCAACAATTTTGGCAGGCATTGTACGATAAAGGGTTATGTTCCGAAATATTGAAATTAAAGTTGCTGCATATTTCCATTTCTAATTCTTAAACATCTTTGTATGCATCCTCGAAGCAAATTTATGGAGAAAGCAGGAATGAAGATGAATGATTAAACACGGAATGCAAAGTCATTGAATGATGAAATCAGTATTAGTATAGTCAATTTTTCTTCTTTAATCAGCTGAAAAATCTCCTTACTTCTGTCTTTGTTGGTGGCAAATACACTGCAGATTTATTACAATGTATTTTTTTCACCAGAGTGATGTCGATGTGCTCTATATTGCAAATCTTGGTGAAGTAATCAAAAGGATAGAAATGTTCCAGAAACATTTACCAAATGTGGATCCATTTTATGGTGAGTTCAAACGCTACAACGCATAGTGCAAACATTTAAATGTCAACCTTTTAGTACAAAAGTGTAAAACGGCTTGTAACAAGCAAAGCGTTATGATAGGCTTTACATTTGGTTTCGCCAGGGCCACCTCACCCTTTGCTATTCGTATACTTCGTAATAATGTCGTGCATGCTTTTGTATAATTCATTCCAGCGGTCAAATGCAACGACGATCTGGTTGTCCTTAGCTTACTTGCCAAGAGTGGCCTTGGATTTGACTGTGCCAGCCAAAGTGAAATGGAGACAATACTAAGGCTAGGTGTCTCGCCAGACAAAGTAATATTTGCACATCCAACAAAGAGAATACCACACCTTAAATACGCCAAAAAGCACACTGTTGCCATGATGACATTTGACAGTGAAAGCGAGCTACATAAGATCAAAGAGGTTTACGCCGATGCAAAACTGGTACTGAGGATAAATGTTGACAGTCCAAAGTCCACAACCCCGGTGAGTCAATCAAATCTGAGTGGCGTTTTGATGAGAATTATAGCCTTAATTGCATTTTTCCCTAAATAACTGTTCGTGTGGACAAAAACCAAGATTTTCTGGGAAAAAATTCTCTGTAACTTATTAAACTACCATGATAGTTTCTTTTATAGCTAACAAAATCAATTTAGTGCAATAAAGAATGCAGTTTTTAATTTCTCAAAATTTTCCTCTATGAAAATAAATAATGAATGCCTAGATAAAGCGATGGTACATGTGCATGAGCAAACTCTTAGGCTTACTTTTCACAATGAAAATTTTTCATCATCTTATTCACCATAGTCTGGTTGGCATAATGGTTGCCATATATAGAAATTTCATTTGAAGCTATACTTTGAATCTCTTATAGATGGGTGAAAAATTTGGAGTCGCTCCGGGTAGGAGAAAAGCACTACTCGAGAAAGCAAAGCAATTGGACTTGGATGTGATTGGCGTGAGGCAAGTCTTCCCTCAGCTAGCCTGGCGTTAATTAGAGTTTTTCCTATGACTTTTTATTAAATAATACGCTAAGGTATTCTGAAAGAGCAATCAATCAGTCAATCCATTAATCAGCCATTTTATCAATCAACCAACTGATCAAATAATGAATCAGTCAGACGAAAAGTTTCGCCTTATTTCACATTGAAATCACAAAATTTCATTTTCAGTTATCATATTGGGACTAATTGCGCAGCTGTGGAAACATATAGAAGGGCGGTCGTAGAGGCTAGGAAAACTTTTGAAGAAGGGGTAGGTCGTTTGCTTTGTCTTTATCCTCACAAACTTAAATCAAAATATTATCTGAAAAACCATACTGAAAAGTGTTTTATCTTTGCAGCTCTATTCCATGGTCAACAATTTTACGAAGTCAAACTTTTCTTAATAAAGGTGCAAGAAAGAATGACATTCTTGCGAATTTCTCAGACCATTTCAACTATGGTACAAGATGCTCGTATTATTTTAGGCAAGCTTGGGCTACGAATTTAACCTGCTTGATATCGGTGGGGGATTTCCTGGTGCAAAAGGGACAGAAGATCATTTTATCAAAGTAAGTATGCTTGTAAGAAGCGTTAAATTACAAAACAGCACTTCTCTGTTAATCTTTACATAAACCTTTTGTTTTATTCATCTTTTGAAAACTTTTTATTATTTTTCAGTCAATAATTGCAACGATTCAATCTCATTTCAGATTGCAGCGGCATTGCAGAATTCTTTCAAAGAGCATTTCCCAATTTCTTTTGGAGTTAAAATAATTGCTGAGCCTGGGCGTTATTTTGTCGATGCAGCCTTTTCCTGTGCCAGTGAAATTTTAGCTGTTAAGAGTCCGTCGGAAATTAGAGCCAATGGAAGCAGTGGATCGTATAAAGTAATTTGAAACCTAATTTTTTACAGGAAACTTCAATTAACATGAGATTTACAAATCATCGTGTCAAAGAAGTCACAGAAGAGTAAAAACACATTTACATAAGCCAGCGTGCTCTGCTCATATTTACAGCTAAACAATCATTGAATTGCACTGTTGTTGTTGTTACTTTAGAACATGATGCAGTACTACTTGAGTGACAGCATCTTACGTCATTCTTCCCAGATGAACGTCCGTCACCTAATCCAAAGCACATGAAGGTGATTTGTCATAAATTTTTTAACTTCAAAGCATTTGAATTGTTCTAAGTTCCAAAATAACACATTAGCTACACTGAAATAGAGTCATAAATTCAGCTGAGAGAACTGGTATGACTTGGGGGAGGTTACAGAAAAGAGGGTAAACAACACATTCTTGAAAAAGGGGTAGAAAATCTATTTGGACAGCTTTATTAAAGCGCCTTGCCCATTTCTCATAAATCTTACTTGACATGACATTTAATTGAATACAACTGCATAGCTAATTTCTTTCTTTTCCCATGGTTGTTGATAATTCTGTTTAAATTGCGTTTTGCATTTCCATGCCGTTTTTTATTTTGAGAGGACCTGCATTTTAACAACATTGTCTGTGGCAATGCGACATTTATCCTTTACACCTATCGGGACCATTTTTTCAAATCTTATAACTGACATTGAAGGCGCTTAGGCATCGTCAGTTCGCTGTCTATTAATGAAGTTATGTTCTTCCTACATTAACATGCATTAGGAAATTCTTCTTTTTGCAGAACTTGGACAATCAGGAGCAGTATGGTCTGTAATCTGGGGAGTGTCGTGTGACCCAATCGACTGCATATCAAGCAAAGTCTTCCTTCCCAAGGTGCTTCTCTTTTTATATTTTAGTAAACAAATAAACACTTCAAATATACATAACCGACTTGAGATTCTCAATCCTTTTCTCAGATTCTATCACAATTTTAGTAACTTTGAAACATTTTTCAACACATATACGATGTTATCAGAATACTTTATTTGTGCAAGTACATCAAAACTTCAAAAAACCAGCAATTTATTTTATGAGAAAACTTTGGGATCTCATTATACTTAAGACTAAGTATTTAGACAGTATGATATAGCGAGGTAGTTAAAGCGAGTGTGATTTTCTCTTTTATAGATGGAAACGGGAGACTTGCTTTATTTTGAAAACATGGGCGCTTACTCTGTTTCAATGGGTAGCCATTTTAATGGATATGGAAACACAAAGGCTTGCTACGTGATACCAGAATCAAAGGAAGCTCATTTGCCAGTTTGCTGAAATAAATGGAGCTACTAATGGTACAGCTATTTAATGACATTGCTACTAACCGATTAAGAATAGTTTTTGGTGTCATTTTCGTATTTTGTAAAGCATAATTTTTGGCATATGTTTCTTGTCCTTTGGCTTGCTTCTTTCCTATAACACGTATTGCAGTGAAAAATACCACTGTTTTGCCGAAAGAAACATTTCTCAATGTGCTTTCTCTTGCTTAATACCAAATAGCTTAATTTGATTCATTTATAAATTGATAATGATGAACACGAGCGAAGAAAAGGCCAAACGAAACAAACCATTCTCAGAAGTAATGCGTGTTTGATATGTTCAACTTCCATCCTGCTTTCCCTATTTCTCCTACACATTTGTTTACATCACAATTTGCTACCAAATAGTTTCTGTCCTAAGAAAGATTTCATGAATATTGGTTCTTTCTTTTACCGATCTTCATTGCTTTATGTTCTCTTTCACACATGGAACAATTTTGGAACAATTCTTTTTCATCTGTGGCAATCGTTTGTTTATTATCATAAATATTTGAACCACATCATATTTTTGTAGAGCTTCTAAAGTCTTTCAACCTTTTGTTTCAATTAGCTGATGAAATAGTGATTTTTGTTCAAAAATAGTTTTCATTTGAAACATGGAAACAATTAAAACTATACTGAACAGCACAAGCAATCCAGTCATGGTCTCCGAATGGCCACATTTGGTGAGGTTTTTCCGCTTTAAAAACCAAAGTTCCTTTAAAAATTTAACCTATTTAAGAGCTCATGTTTCATTTTCAGTTGATTCTATTGGGAGTAGCTTGAAATATTTTGTACGAATGAAAAGCGGTTTTGCGTCCTCTTCCTCGATGTAAAATATTTCATATTTAGCGATTTTCTTTGAAACCACCATCCCACACTCTGTACTAAACTAAATGTTTGCTTCCACTTGTCTTGTAACAATTACCATTAACTGTTGAAGAGACACAATGAATTGATTTTTACAGAGTTATTCCGAATGATGATGACCCAGGATCAAAATTGTAAATTTTACCGGCACAATTTTGATTCTTGTCTCAATTGCAGAATGCCCTTTCCCTCGTCTAACAGAGACTAACAAATTGATTCTATATTGATTCGAAATTGCTTGCATCTTTTATATCGCGTTAACTCACGCAACTGCTTATTGCTTCCAGGGGCGGATTCAGGGGAAATTCTGACTACAGCAAAGAAAGGGAAATTTTTTAGAGCCACGCCCTTCAGGCTGTCAAAATGAAGGCCACACCCCTCTTATGTGAATACTATTTATGATCAAAATTTTTGTTAGTGGTCAGCACTAAAATCATATAAAAATCTAACAAGGCTTTGATCCCTGTTTTCTGTTAGGAATGCATCACATTCACAGAACGGAAATCGCAAGGCTATTGTTGACACTTTCAAGATTGAACGCGACAGCGGTGGCGAATACAATTGCATAGGTCAGTCTATCTGTTTATTGGACAGTTAAACAACAATTGCATAGGTCAACTTGTATCTTGATTGGCTATTTGAGTCTGCACTGGATTTTATTGGACACTTTCTAGAACAATTGCATAGGTCAACTCGGCTTCGTATTCGACAGTTCAAATTTCACCTATGCTCGCGCCAAATTTAGCATAGCTCAACTTTCCTGCCATTGGCTTGACGAACGAAGCAACAGCAATAGCGGGAATATGTTGTGATGAAATTCCAGAGAACAGGAAGAATGTTTGTGGCACTGGATGACGTTAATTGATGCAAAAGGAAATTGTTTGAGAAAATCTGACTTATGCTCGCGCAAAGGTTGCTAACGTCTGGATCCGCCCCTGGCTTCTGAGCTTGTAAACCTTGTGAGCTCGTAACCTTAAGAGGCTGTGGATTTGGCTGCAAGTTATTAACGTTCCTTAATGTAGCCAAGACGAAAATCTTGATTCTTCGTTTCTCGAATTGTTTTTAAAAACATCATATGGACATCATTGGGAATCCTACGATAATCTCGACATAAGCGGGGACAACCTAAATATAATTTGGTCAAATATCTGTATCTGGGCATTCAAATTGATTCAGAACTCGAGTAGAAAGAACATATAAGTCTTGCGTTGTACTTTTTCAAGGAACCTTTTGGTTTCCTTTCAAATGAAATAAATTTTCATCAACGGTCACCTTTTACAGCAGTTAGGGTGATTATGAAAACTGGTTCTTTGAAGCCGACAGATGGGGAATGTCAGTGACCAGCGTATGTGGTACTCCGAATTGCCTGGGTTTTGATTTGCATTGGAGAGGTCTTGCTATATCGTCAGTCCAGCGACTCTCTAGCGGGAAAGGATCTTCTTGTTCCGTGTCGTTTGCAAGAGTCAGTATTCAGTTATAGAGATTTCTGTCTCAACCGGAAGTTGTTCATAGTAGACGGATGCCACTCTGTCTTTGCATGTCTTTGCATCATCAGAGAATGGCCACAGTTGGCGACATGAAAGATGGGACATGGACATGTGGACAGAGTCCAAAAGCTAAATCGGAGCGTACTTAAATCCAACCGGCTTTCACATTAAGCAAGGTCTTTATTGTCATTTCTTACTATCTGCGACAGACAAATTATATAATATCAATAGTGTGATGGCGGAAGACTTCGAGCGGTCAAAAAATGCAACTTATAATAATTCCAATAACATAAACTCCCGAAAGAGAATATGGAAGTCACTCTAGCTGATCGCGTAGAAGTGAATCAGTTATCTACATATTCTACGATTGATATATGAAATTCTACGGAAAGCGAATTACAATCTAGCCAATTAAATTATTAAAAACAGGAAAGGTGTGCATGGGAAAATATAAGAAAACAGTTAGTCAGAGTACAGTCAAGGAATAAAAAAAGAAAGGTACCGGAGAGAGGTTGTTGCGTAAAAGAATGTGGAGACGAGAATCAGCATGACCAAGTCGGAAAAGTAGCTGAGCAGTGAACCGATAAGGGATGTTGCGACGCAAGGAAAAAAATATCGAGAAAATAAATGGGAACAAGGGCTAATGTGACAATAGAGAAAAGATAAAGAAGTAGGTAAACCAGAAACATTGCATAAGAGTTGTTGGTAAAATGCCAATGAATCTGGGTCTGTGCATAGATAAGGTATCTATTGTCGTATCTT
>ML133479.1:695955-724129 GCA_003864495.1 Nemopilema nomurai
CAAAAACCCAAGTATACAAACCACAACGTGTGTCAACCCAAAAAGATCATTTTTTGCTCCTGATTTGTTTCTTTGATGGATGATGGGGTATTGTATCTTTATCTCAGGGGGGTCATTGTATTTACTCCTTTAACAATCAAGAACACCCCCATAGCTTAAAACTGGCATGGAATTTTGAAAAAATAACGTGAAAAATGAGATCAGCGCCATCGAAAACCTATGGTTTGATAATGGTTTTGGGGTCATTATTAACAGTTTTGAATAAAAATTTCAGTCTGAAATTTTTTCGAAAACTGGGGATTTTGGGAAAATAAAGGCTATTTGACATGGGGTTTTCGATGGCGCTGATTTCATTTCTGGCAAAAAAAGTTTAATTTTTTCAGACCCAGCAGGGGTTTCAGGGGGTTGGGGCTATATAGTGCTTGTCTTGACACCTTTCAATGCAATAAATAGTACTTCTTGCTCATGGGGCTTTTAATTCATATTTTAAGCTTGGAAAATTGTTGACTAATAAGAATAGAAAGAAATAGTCCAATTAAAATAACTTTGATATGCAAATGGTTCATTTCAAAGACACACCTTTCTCTTTGTCATGATCGCAACTACTTCACACTTAGTACCAAAGGGTGTATCAGTCGCTTTTCAATGGGTTGTTGCAGAATATGTCTAAATATAGAATAGAATTTTAATTAGATAACACGTGTCTCTAATCCAAAAAAGTATAAATGCCACGGTTAGGGTACTGAATCAAGCAGAATACAAGTGTTTGCGACTGAGTCGTAAAGGAGCTTTATCGCCTGCAGATAGAAAGCAAAGACGCTTTGGGCATATTATGAAGAGTTTTTGAGCGACGAAGTTCTCATTTATCTGGATGCAATTCAATGTTTACACAAACAGAATCCTCACAGAGATGATGCATTGACGCCATGTGGAAGAATCTGGAGAAAATCAAATGAGGGACTGGGATATACGAAGAAAGGAAGCAAAAGCCTACCTGAGGGGTGGAGGTTGCATGTCATGGTGGGCGTTGGATTTTCCTCAAGGGTAGTAATTGCCGAAGAATACGAAAAGATGAATGGAAGGTGGTTTGCAAAGTTTGCAGAAATACTTTAAAGCATGTATTATTAGAATGCGCTCATTTCAAAAAGAGGGACAAACTGCTTTTTGTAATGGATAATGACCCAAGTCAAAACAGGAGAATAGCCAAAGATATATTGAATGAAATTGGTGCAGAAGTCGTAAAAATACCCCCGAGATCACCAGATTTGAATCCAATAGAGAATTTATTTCACAACGTAAAACGACAGATGACTAAAGAAGCGCTTAGGGAAAGGATAGAGAAGGAGGACTTCAACGACTTCAGGAAGAGGGTACTGAGGACACTTGCCAATTTCAGTACTTCTGCCATTGATTCAACTATAAAACCTATGCACGAGCGCTGAAAATGGTAGTAGTAACGAAGAAGGACACAGAACAAAGTTATAGATGAACTTTATAATGCTTAAAACTAACTGATGGCTCTTGCATTGCAACGCTAACCAAAAAAGTAGATGAATAGAATCGTTCCATGGTGCTGCTCCTCCGCACCGACAGCCATGTGACCATAGAAACGTTTCATTTTTCCTACTTATTCTTTAATTTCTCATGCACACAATATTTATTTTCATCAAAAAACTTTCGCAATTTGATTTAAGTTTGCTATTCGTTATTTGTAGCGCTTATCTTCATCTAAAAAGCCGCTTGTTTGCTAGCAAGCAACGGCGCGAGTTGAAAAGTGTCTGTTCTCCACGGTTTACCCCACGGTTTACCATTTGTAAAATGCTTATAACTTTGTTGTTTACTTGAGAAAATTAATTTTTTTTCGGTAAGGAGTGGTGCAATGCTTTTATGAAGGTAATTGTCAACTTTGATGTAGCTTTGATAAGTGCGAAACGAGAAAATCGAGAAATGGTCCACGGTTTACCCTTTTTGCAATTCAAATTTGATGTCTTCAGAAGCTTTCTCATTTTCAACGGTTTACCATACAGTTCCGTAAATTTCTTTCCTCAAAGCGAAGATATTCTAAAGAAACCTTCATGTCTGGGTAGGTTTCGTAAAAGCACCACTTCTATAAAAAGATGGGAACAAATAGTTCACGTGCTGATGAATAAATGGGGAAAAAGTGCCACGGTTTACCATACGGTTTACCATTTGGACGACCATTCGGGGATGCATCGCAGCACAAGAATGTGCTCGAGACATTGCCACTGCCTAGGGGGTCTTTGTATAGCGAATGCCATTATTGAAGACAATAGCTATCTAGTATCGTAGACCAAACAAAAACAAAGCATCCGATCATTAATGACAGTCAATGTCACTGTCACTCCAAAGCAATTTTGGCAAAACAATGCCCGCAGGAAGGAACCAGTTTCTGCACGCGCTCTGCAGACTGATACCCGAACTTTAAATCTCGGCAGCGAACCACCATTGCTTCTGTCTCCCTATCATCCGGTATGGAGCAAAAGATGAAGGAGTTTGGTGCTTTTTTGATAGCGAGGACAGAAGTGTTGATGCAAAGCTAAATATCCAAGCTGTAAGAGGTTTTAGGGGGAGCAAAGCAAACAACAACACCCTCCAAAAGCGGCAGCGTGTCGTTCCATGGAAAATAACAAGTTCACTTTTCCATGCCAATTTTACAGTTTTTCTGCTAGTAAAATTTCTGCAGTTGAGTTAATTACGTCTGCAAAGAAAATCCAACTCTTTCCAGCAAAATAACAGAAAATCCCCATTTCACTGCAGTTGTTCGGTCTCCTTAGAACGATGTGTTTTTCTAAAAAACCCAAGTATACAAACCACAACGTGTGTCAACCCAAAAAGATCATTTTTTGCTCCTGATTTGTTTCTTTGATGGATGATGGGGTATTGTATCTTTATCTCAGGGGGGTCATTGTATTTACTCCTTTAACAATCAAGAACACCCCCATAGCTTAAAACTGGCATGGAATTTTGAAAAAATAACGTGAAAAATGAGATCAGCGCCATCGAAACCTATGGTTTGATAATGGTTTTGGGGTCATTATTAACAGTTTTGAATAAAAATTTCAGACAATGCCTGCCAAAAGTCCTTGGAACACCTCAGTATTTTCTCTGGTTTTGTATTTTTCATTTCTTTGACACGCCACAAGCTGTTAATCCCCTCCTCCCCCAAAACAATGTTGGTAACAAAGTAAAGCATCAGTCAATCTGGGGAAAAAGTTTGGTGTAAAATCGACGCTTCGTTTAGCAGCAACACAACATTGTTCGAAGGGGGGAGGGGGATGAGTGAACGCGAGTCAAAGAATTGTCGCAAATGTGCCAACAATTTTGGCAGGCATTGTCTGAAATTTTTTTCGAAAACTGGGGATTTTGGAAAATAAAGGCTATTTGACATGGGGTTTTCGATGGCGCTGATTTCATTTCTGGCAAAAAAAGTTTAATTTTTTCAGACCCAGCAGGGGTTTCAGGGGGTTGGGGCTATATAGTGCTTGTCTTGACACCTTTCAATGCAATAAATAGTACTTCTTGCTCATGGGGCTTTTAATTCATATTTTAAGCTTGGAAAATTGTTGACTAATAAGAATAGAAAGAAATAGTCCAATTAAAATAACTTTGATATGCAAATGGTTCATTTCAAAGACACACCTTTCTCTTTGTCATGATCGCAACTACTTCACACTTAGTACCAAAGGGTGTATCAGTCGCTTTTCAATGGGTTGTTGCAGAATATGTCTAAATATAGAATAGAATTTTAATTAGATTAACACGTGTCTCTAATCCAAAAAAGTATAAATGCCACGGTTAGGGTACTGAATCAAGCAGAATACAAGTGTTTGCGACTGAGTCGTAAAGGAGCTTTATCGCCTGCAGATAGAAAGCAAAGACGCTTTGGGCATATTATGAAGAGTTTTTGAGCGACGAAGTTCTCATTTATCTGGATGCAATTCAATGTTTACACAAACAGAATCCTCACAGAGATGATGCATTGACGCCATGTGGAAGAATCTGAGAAAATCAAATGAGGGACTGGGATATACGAAGAAAGGAAGCAAAAGCCTACCTGAGGGGTGGAGGTTGCATGTCATGGTGGGCGTTGGATTTTCCTCAAGGGTAGTAATTGCCGAAGAATACGAAAAGATGAATGGAAGGTGGTTTGCAAAGTTTGCAGAAATACTTTAAAGCATGTATTATTAGAATGCGCTCATTTCAAAAAGAGGGACAAACTTTTTGTAATGGATAATGACCCAAGTCAAAACAGGAGAATAGCCAAAGATATATTGAATGAAATTGGTGCAGAAGTCGTAAAAATACCCCCGAGATCACCAGATTTGAATCCAATAGAGAATTTATTTCACAACGTAAAACGACAGATGACTAAAGAAGCGCTTAGGGAAAGGATAGAGAAGGAGGACTTCAACGACTTCAGGAAGAGGGTACTGAGGACACTTGCCAATTTCAGTACTTCTGCCATTGATTCAACTATAAAACCTATGCACGAGCGCTGAAAATGGTAAGTACGTAACGAAGGACACAGAAACAAAGTTATAGATGAACTTTATAATGCTTAAAACAACTGATGGCTCTTGCATTGCAACGCTAACCAAAAAAGTAGATGAATAGAATCGTTCCATGGTGCTGCTCCTCCGCACCGACAGCCATGTGACCATAGAAACGTTTCATTTTTCCTACTTATTCTTTAATTTCTCATGCACACAATATTTATTTTCATCAAAAAACTTTCGCAATTTGATTTAAGTTTGCTATTCGTTATTTGTAGCGCTTATCTTCATCTAAAAAGCCGCTTGTTTGCTAGCAAGCAACGGCGCGAGTTGAAAAGTGTCTGTTCTCCACGGTTTACCCCACGGTTTACCATTTGTAAAATGCTTATAACTTTGTTGTTTACTTGAGAAAATTAATTTTTTTTCGGTAAGGAGTGGTGCAATGCTTTTATGAAGGTAATTGTCAACTTTGATGTAGCTTTGATAAGTGCGAAACGAGAAAATCGAGAAATGGTCCACGGTTTACCCTTTTTGCAATTCAAATTTGATGTCTTCAGAAGCTTTCTCATTTTCAACGGTTTACCATACAGTTCCGTAAATTTCTTTCCTCAAAGCGAAGATATTCTAAAGAAACCTTCATGTCTGGGTAGGTTTCGTAAAAGCACCACTTCTATAAAAAGATGGGAACAAATAGTTCACGTGCTGATGAATAAATGGGGAAAAAGTGCCACGGTTTACCATACGGTTTACCATTTGGACGACCATTCGGGGATGCATCGCAGCACAAGAATGTGCTCGAGACATTGCCACTGCCTAGGGGGTCTTTGTATAGCGAATGCCATTATTGAAGACAATAGCTATCTAGTATCGTAGACCAAACAAAAACAAAGCATCCGATCATTAATGACAGTCAATGTCACTGTCACTCCAAAGCAATTTTGGCAAAACAATGCCCGCAGGAAGGAACCAGTTTCTGCACGCGCTCTGCAGACTGATACCCGAACTTTAAATCTCGGCAGCGAACCACCATTGCTTCTGTCTCCCTATCATCCGGTATGGAGCAAAAGATGAAGGAGTTTGGTGCTTTTTTGATAGCGAGGACAGAAGTGTTGATGCAAAGCTAAATATCCAAGCTGTAAGAGGTTTTAGGGGGAGCAAAGCAAACAACAACACCCTCCAAAAGCGGCAGCGTGTCGTTCCATGGGAAAAAACAAGTTCACTTTTCCATGCCAATTTTACAGTTTTTCTGCTAGTAAAATTTCTGCAGTTGAGTTAATTACGTCTGCAAAGAAAATCCACTCTTTCCAGCAAAATAACAGAAAATCCCCATTTCACTGCAGTTGTTCGGTCTCCTTAGAACGATGTGTTTTTCTCAAAAAACCCAAGTATACAAACCACAACGTGTGTCAACCCAAAAAGATCATTTTTTGCTCCTGATTTGTTTCTTTGATGGATGATGGGGTATTGTATCTTTATCTCAGGGGGGTCATTGTATTTACTCCTTTAACAATCAAGAACACCCCCATAGCTTAAAACTGGCATGGAATTTTGAAAAAATAACGTGAAAAATGAGATCAGCGCCATCGAAAACCTATGGTTTGATAATGGTTTTGGGGTCATTATTAACAGTTTTGAATAAAAATTTCAGACAATGCCTGCCAAAAGTCCTTGGAACACCTCAGTATTTTCTCTGGTTTTTGTATTTTTCATTTCTTTGACACGCCACAAGCTGTTAATCCCCCTCTCCCCCCTAAAACAATGTTGGTAACAAAGTAAAGCATTCAGTCAATCTGGGGAAAAAGTTTGGTGTAAAATCGACGCTTCGTTTAGCAGCAACACAACATTGTTCGAAGGGGGGGAGGGGATGAGTGAACGCGAGTCAAAGAATTGTCGCAAATGTGCCAACAATTTTGGCAGGCATTGTCTGAAATTTTTTTCGAAAACTGGGGATTTTGGGAAAATAAAGGCTATTTGACATGGGGTTTTCGATGGCGCTGATTTCATTTCTGGCAAAAAAAGTTTAATTTTTTCAGACCCAGCAGGGGTTTCAGGGGGTTGGGGCTATATAGTGCTTGTCTTGACACCTTTCAATGCAATAAATAGTACTTCTTGCTCATGGGGCTTTTAATTCATATTTTAAGCTTGGAAAATTGTTGACTAATAAGAATAGAAAGAAATAGTCCAATTAAAATAACTTTGATATGCAAATGGTTCATTTCAAAGACACACCTTTCTCTTTGTCATGATCGCAACTACTTCACACTTAGTACCAAAGGGTGTATCAGTCGCTTTTCAATGGGTTGTTGCAGAATATGTCTAAATATAGAATAGAATTTTAATTAGATAACACGTGTCTCTAATCCAAAAAAGTATAAATGCCACGGTTAGGGTACTGAATCAAGCAGAATACAAGTGTTTGCGACTGAGTCGTAAAGGAGCTTTATCGCCTGCAGATAGAAAGCAAAGACGCTTTGGGCATATTATGAAGAGTTTTTGAGCGACGAAGTTCTCATTTATCTGGATGCAATTCAATGTTTACACAAACAGAATCCTCACAGAGATGATGCATTGACGCCATGTGGAAGAATCTGGAGAAAATCAAATGAGGGACTGGGATATACGAAGAAAGGAAGCAAAAGCCTACCTGAGGGGTGGAGGTTGCATGTCATGGTGGGCGTTGGATTTTCCTCAAGGGTAGTAATTGCCGAAGAATACGAAAAGATGAATGGAAGGTGGTTTGCAAAGTTTGCAGAAATACTTTAAAGCATGTATTATTAGAATGCGCTCATTTCAAAAAGAGGGACAAACTGCTTTTTGTAATGGATAATGACCCAAGTCAAAACAGGAGAATAGCCAAAGATATATTGAATGAAATTGGTGCAGAAGTCGTAAAAATACCCCCGAGATCACCAGATTTGAATCCAATAGAGAATTTATTTCACAACGTAAAACGACAGATGACTAAAGAAGCGCTTAGGGAAAGGATAGAGAAGGAGGACTTCAACGACTTCAGGAAGAGGGTACTGAGGACACTTGCCAATTTCAGTACTTCTGCCATTGATTCAACTATAAAACCTATGCACGAGCGCTGAAAATGGTAGTACGTAACGAAGGACACAGAACAAAGTTATAGATGAACTTTATAATGCTTAAAACTAACTGATGGCTCTTGCATTGCAACGCTAACCAAAAAAGTAGATGAATAGAATCGTTCCATGGTGCTGCTCCTCCGCACCGACAGCCATGTGACCATAGAACGTTTCATTTTTCCTACTTATTCTTTAATTTCTCATGCACACAATATTTATTTTCATCAAAAAACTTTCGCAATTTGATTTAAGTTTGCTATTCGTTATTTGTAGCGCTTATCTTCATCTAAAAAGCCGCTTGTTTGCTAGCAAGCAACGGCGCGAGTTGAAAAGTGTCTGTTCTCCACGGTTTACCCCACGGTTTACCATTTGTAAAATGCTTATAACTTTGTTGTTTACTTGAGAAAATTAATTTTTTTTCGGTAAGGAGTGGTGCAATGCTTTTATGAAGGTAATTGTCAACTTTGATGTAGCTTTGATAAGTGCGAAACGAGAAAATCGAGAAATGGTCCACGGTTTACCCTTTTTGCAATTCAAATTTGATGTCTTCAGAAGCTTTCTCATTTTCAACGGTTTACCATACAGTTCCGTAAATTTCTTTCCTCAAAGCGAAGATATTCTAAAGAAACCTTCATGTCTGGGTAGGTTTCGTAAAAGCACCACTTCTATAAAAAGATGGGAACAAATAGTTCACGTGCTGATGAATAAATGGGAAAAAGTGCCACGGTTTACCATACGGTTTACCATTTGGACGACCATTCGGGGATGCATCGCAGCACAAGAATGTGCTCGAGACATTGCCACTGCCTAGGGGGTCTTTGTATAGCGAATGCCATTATTGAAGACAATAGCTATCTAGTATCGTAGACCAAACAAAAACAAAGCATCCGATCATTAATGACAGTCAATGTCACTGTCACTCCAAAGCAATTTTGGCAAAACAATGCCCGCAGGAAGGAACCAGTTTCTGCACGCGCTCTGCAGACTGATACCCGAACTTTAAATCTCGGCAGCGAACCACCATTGCTTCTGTCTCCCTATCATCCGGTATGGAGCAAAAGATGAAGGAGTTTGGTGCTTTTTTGATAGCGAGGACAGAAGTGTTGATGCAAAGCTAAATATCCAAGCTGTAAGAGGTTTTAGGGGGAGCAAAGCAAACAACAACACCCTCCAAAAGCGGCAGCGTGTCGTTCCATGGGAAAATAACAAGTTCACTTTTCCATGCCAATTTTACAGTTTTTCTGCTAGTAAAATTTCTGCAGTTGAGTTAATTACGTCTGCAAAGAAAATCCACTCTTTCCAGCAAAATAACAGAAAATCCCCATTTCACTGCAGTTGTTCGGTCTCCTTAGAACGATGTGTTTTTCTCAAAAAACCCAAGTATACAAACCACAACGTGTGTCAACCCAAAAAGATCATTTTTTGCTCCTGATTTGTTTCTTTGATGGATGATGGGGTATTGTATCTTTATCTCAGGGGGGTCATTGTATTTACTCCTTTAACAATCAAGAACACCCCCATAGCTTAAAACTGGCATGGAATTTTGAAAAAATAACGTGAAAAATGAGATCAGCGCCATCGAAAACCTATGGTTTGATAATGGTTTTGGGGTCATTATTAACAGTTTTGAATAAAAATTTCAGACAGTCTGAAATTTTTTTCGAAAACTGGGGATTTTGGGAAAATAAAGGCTATTTGACATGGGGTTTTCGATGGCGCTGATTTCATTTCTGGCAAAAAAAGTTTAATTTTTTCAGACCCAGCAGGGGTTTCAGGGGTTGGGGCTATATAGTGCTTGTCTTGACACCTTTCAATGCAATAAATAGTACTTCTTGCTCATGGGGCTTTTAATTCATATTTTAAGCTTGGAAAATTGTTGACTAATAAGAATAGAAAGAAATAGTCCAATTAAAATAACTTTGATATGCAAATGGTTCATTTCAAAGACACACCTTTCTCTTTGTCATGATCGCAACTACTTCACACTTAGTACCAAAGGGTGTATCAGTCGCTTTTCAATGGGTTGTTGCAGAATATGTCTAAATATAGAATAGAATTTTAATTAGATAACACGTGTCTCTAATCCAAAAAAGTATAAATGCCACGGTTAGGGTACTGAATCAAGCAGAATACAAGTGTTTGCGACTGAGTCGTAAAGGAGCTTTATCGCCTGCAGATAGAAAGCAAAGACGCTTTGGGCATATTATGAAGAGTTTTTGAGCGACGAAGTTCTCATTTATCTGGATGCAATTCAATGTTTACACAAACAGAATCCTCACAGAGATGATGCATTGACGCCATGTGGAAGAATCTGGAGAAAATCAAATGAGGGACTGGGATATACGAAGAAAGGAAGCAAAAGCCTACCTGAGGGTGGAGGTTGCATGTCATGGTGGGCGTTGGATTTTCCTCAAGGGTAGTAATTGCCGAAGAATACGAAAAGATGAATGGAAGGTGGTTTGCAAAGTTTGCAGAAATACTTTAAAGCATGTATTATTAGAATGCGCTCATTTCAAAAAGAGGGACAAACTGCTTTGTAATGGATAATGACCCAAGTCAAAACAGGAGAATAGCCAAAGATATATTGAATGAAATTGGTGCAGAAGTCGTAAAAATACCCCCGAGATCACCAGATTTGAATCCAATAGAGAATTTATTTCACAACGTAAAACGACAGATGACTAAAGAAGCGCTTAGGGAAAGGATAGAGAAGGAGGACTTCAACGACTTCAGGAAGAGGGTACTGAGGACACTTGCCAATTTCAGTACTTCTGCCATTGATTCAACTATAAAACCTATGCACGAGCGCTGAAAATGGTAGTACGTAACGAAGGACACAGAACAAAGTTATAGATGAACTTTATAATGCTTAAAACTAACTGATGGCTCTTGCATTGCAACGCTAACCAAAAAAGTAGATGAATAGAATCGTTCCATGGTGCTGCTCCTCCGCACCGACAGCCATGTGACCATAGAAACGTTTCATTTTTCCTACTTATTCTTTAATTTCTCATGCACACAATATTTATTTTCATCAAAAAACTTTCGCAATTTGATTTAAGTTTGCTATTCGTTATTTGTAGCGCTTATCTTCATCTAAAAAGCCGCTTGTTTGCTAGCAAGCAACGGCGCGAGTTGAAAAGTGTCTGTTCTCCACGGTTTACCCCACGGTTTACCATTTGTAAAATGCTTATAACTTTGTTGTTTACTTGAGAAAATTAATTTTTTTTCGGTAAGGAGTGGTGCAATGCTTTTATGAAGGTAATTGTCAACTTTGATGTAGCTTTGATAAGTGCGAAACGAGAAAATCGAGAAATGGTCCACGGTTTACCCTTTTTGCAATTCAAATTTGATGTCTTCAGAAGCTTTCTCATTTTCAACGGTTTACCATACAGTTCCGTAAATTTCTTTCCTCAAAGCGAAGATATTCTAAAGAAACCTTCATGTCTGGGTAGGTTTCGTAAAAGCACCACTTCTATAAAAAGATGGGAACAAATAGTTCACGTGCTGATGAATAAATGGAAAAAGTGCCACGGTTTACCATACGGTTTACCATTTGGACGACCATTCGGGGATGCATCGCAGCACAAGAATGTGCTCGAGACATTGCCACTGCCTAGGGGGTCTTTGTATAGCGAATACCATTATTGAAGACAATAGCTATCTAGTATCGTAGACCAAACAAAAACAAAGCATCCGATCATTAATGACAGTCAATGTCACTGTCACTCCAAGCAATTTTGGCAAAACAATGCCCGCAGGAAGGAACCAGTTTCTGCACGCGCTCTGCAGACTGATACCCGAACTTTAAATCTCGGCAGCGAACCACCATTGCTTCTGTCTCCCTATCATCCGGTATGGAGCAAAAGATGAAGGAGTTTGGTGCTTTTTTGATAGCGAGGACAGAAGTGTTGATGCAAAGCTAAATATCCAAGCTGTAAGAGGTTTTAGGGGGAGCAAAGCAAACAACAACACCCTCCAAAAGCGGCAGCGTGTCGTTCCATGGGAAAATAACAAGTTCACTTTTCCATGCCAATTTTACAGTTTTTCTGCTAGTAAAATTTCTGCAGTTGAGTTAATTACGTCTGCAAAGAAAATCACTCTTTCCAGCAAATAACAGAAAATCCCCATTTCACTGCAGTTGTTCGGTCTCCTTAGAACGATGTGTTTTTCTCAAAAAACCCAAGTATACAAACCACAACGTGTGTCAACCCAAAAAGATCATTTTTTGCTCCTGATTTGTTTCTTTGATGGATGATGGGGTATTGTATCTTTATCTCAGGGGGGTCATTGTATTTACTCCTTTAACAATCAAGAACACCCCCATAGCTTAAAACTGGCATGGAATTTTGAAAAAATAACGTGAAAAATGAGATCAGCGCCATCGAAATCCTATGGTTTGATAATGGTTTTGGGGTCATTATTAACAGTTTTGAATAAAAATTTCAGACAATGCCTGCCAAAAGTCCTTGGAACACCTCAGTATTTCTCTGGTTTTTGTATTTTTCATTTCTTTGACACGCCACAAGCTGTTAATCCCCCTCTCCCCCCTAAAACAATGTTGGTAACAAAGTAAAGCATTCAGTCAATCTGGGGAAAAAGTTTGGTGTAAAATCGACGCTTCGTTTAGCAGCAACACAACATTGTTCGAAGGGGGGGAGGGGGATGAGTGAACGCGAGTCAAAGAATTGTCGCAAATGTGCCAACAATTTTGGCAGGCATTGTCTGAAATTTTTTTCGAAAACTGGGGATTTTGGGAAAATAAAGGCTATTTGACATGGGGTTTTCGATGGCGCTGATTTCATTTCTGGCAAAAAAAGTTTAATTTTTTCAGACCCAGCAGGGGTTTCAGGGGTTGGGGCTATATAGTGCTTGTCTTGACTCTTCAATTTCAATGCAATAAATAGTACTTCTTGCTCATGGGGCTTTTAATTCATATTTTAAGCTTGGAAAATTGTTGACTAATAAGAATAGAAAGAAATAGTCCAATTAAAATAACTTTGATATGCAAATGGTTCATTTCAAAGACACACCTTTCTCTTTGTCATGATCGCAACTACTTCACACTTAGTACCAAAGGGTGTATCAGTCGCTTTTCAATGGGTTGTTGCAGAATATGTCTAAATATAGAATAGAATTTTAATTAGATAACACGTGTCTCTAATCCAAAAAAGTATAAATGCCACGGTTAGGGTACTGAATCAAGCAGAATACAAGTGTTTGCGACTGAGTCGTAAAGGAGCTTTATCGCCTGCAGATAGAAAGCAAAGACGCTTTGGGCATATTATGAAGAGTTTTTGAGCGACGAAGTTCTCATTTATCTGGATGCAATTCAATGTTTACACAAACAGAATCCTCACAGAGATGATGCATTGACGCCATGTGGAAGAATCTGGAGAAAATCAAATGAGGGACTGGGATATACGAAGAAAGGAAGCAAAAGCCTACCTGAGGGGTGGAGGTTGCATGTCATGGTGGGCGTTGGATTTTCCTCAAGGGTAGTAATTGCCGAAGAATACGAAAAGATGAATGGAAGGTGGTTTGCAAAGTTTGCAGAAATACTTTAAAGCATGTATTATTAGAATGCGCTCATTTCAAAAGAGGGACAAACTGCTTTTGTAATGGATAATGACCCAAGTCAAAACAGGAGAATAGCCAAAGATATATTGAATGAAATTGGTGCAGAAGTCGTAAAAATACCCCCGAGATCACCAGATTTGAATCCAATAGAGAATTTATTTCACAACGTAAAACGACAGATGACTAAAGAAGCGCTTAGGGAAAGGATAGAGAAGGAGGACTTCAACGACTTCAGGAAGAGGGTACTGAGGACACTTGCCAATTTCAGTACTTCTGCCATTGATTCAACTATAAAACCTATGCACGAGCGCTGAAAATGGTAGTACGTAACGAAGGACACAGAACAAAGTTATAGATGAACTTTATAATGCTTAAAACTAACTGATGGCTCTTGCATTGCAACGCTAACCAAAAAAGTAGATGAATAGAATCGTTCCATGGTGCTGCTCCTCCGCACCGACAGCCATGTGACCATAGAAACGTTTCATTTTTCCTACTTATTCTTTAATTTCTCATGCACACAATATTTATTTTCATCAAAAAACTTTCGCAATTTGATTTAAGTTTGCTATTCGTTATTTGTAGCGCTTATCTTCATCTAAAAAGCCGCTTGTTTGCTAGCAAGCAACGGCGCGAGTTGAAAAGTGTCTGTTCTCCACGGTTTACCCCACGGTTTACCATTTGTAAAATGCTTATAACTTTGTTGTTTACTTGAGAAAAATTAATTTTTTTTCGGTAAGGAGTGGTGCAATGCTTTTATGAAGGTAATTGTCAACTTTGATGTAGCTTTGATAAGTGCGAAACGAGAAAATCGAGAAATGGTCCACGGTTTACCCTTTTTGCAATTCAAATTTGATGTCTTCAGAAGCTTTCTCATTTTCAACGGTTTACCATACAGTTCCGTAAATTTCTTTCCTCAAAGCGAAGATATTCTAAAGAAACCTTCATGTCTGGGTAGGTTTCGTAAAAGCACCACTTCTATAAAAAGATGGGAACAAATAGTTCACGTGCTGATGAATAAATGGGGAAAAAGTGCCACGGTTTACCATACGGTTTACCATTTGGACGACCATTCGGGGATGCATCGCAGCACAAGAATGTGCTCGAGACATTGCCACTGCCTAGGGGGTCTTTGTATAGCGAATGCCATTATTGAAGACAATAGCTATCTAGTATCGTAGACCAAACAAAAACAAAGCATCCGATCATTAATGACAGTCAATGTCACTGTCACTCCAAGCAATTTTGGCAAAACAATGCCCGCAGGAAGGAACCAGTTTCTGCACGCGCTCTGCAGACTGATACCCGAACTTTAAATCTCGGCAGCGAACCACCATTGCTTCTGTCTCCCTATCATCCGGTATGGAGCAAAAGATGAAGGAGTTTGGTGCTTTTTTGATAGCGAGGACAGAAGTGTTGATGCAAAGCTAAATATCCAAGCTGTAAGAGGTTTTAGGGGGAGCAAAGCAAACAACAACACCCTCCAAAAGCGGCAGCGTGTCGTTCCATGGGAAAATAACAAGTTCACTTTTCCATGCCAATTTTACAGTTTTTCTGCTAGTAAAATTTCTGCAGTTGAGTTAATTACGTCTGCAAAGAAAATCACTCTTTCCAGCAAAATAACAGAAAATCCCCATTTCACTGCAGTTGTTCGGTCTCCTTAGAACGATGTGTTTTTCTCAAAAAACCCAAGTATACAAACCACAACGTGTGTCAACCCAAAAAGATCATTTTTTGCTCCTGATTTGTTTCTTTGATGGATGATGGGGTATTGTATCTTTATCTCAGGGGGGTCATTGTATTTACTCCTTTAACAATCAAGAACACCCCCATAGCTTAAAACTGGCATGGAATTTTGAAAAAAACGTGAAAAATGAGATCAGCGCCATCGAAAACCTATGGTTTGATAATGGTTTTGGGGTCATTATTAACAGTTTTGAATAAAAATTTCAGACTCTGAAATTTTTTTCGAAAACTGGGGATTTTGGGAAAATAAAGGCTATTTGACATGGGGTTTTCGATGGCGCTGATTTCATTTCTGGCAAAAAAAGTTTAATTTTTTCAGACCCAGCAGGGGTTTCAGGGGGTTGGGGCTATATAGTGCTTGTCTTGACACCTTTCAATGCAATAAATAGTACTTCTTGCTCATGGGGCTTTTAATTCATATTTTAAGCTTGGAAAATTGTTGACTAATAAGAATAGAAAGAAATAGTCCAATTAAAATAACTTTGATATGCAAATGGTTCATTTCAAAGACACACCTTTCTCTTTGTCATGATCGCAACTACTTCACACTTAGTACCAAAGGGTGTATCAGTCGCTTTTCAATGGGTTGTTGCAGAATATGTCTAAATATAGAATAGAATTTTAATTAGATAACACGTGTCTCTAATCCAAAAAAGTATAAATGCCACGGTTAGGGTACTGAATCAAGCAGAATACAAGTGTTTGCGACTGAGTCGTAAAGGAGCTTTATCGCCTGCAGATAGAAAGCAAAGACGCTTTGGGCATATTATGAAGAGTTTTTGAGCGACGAAGTTCTCATTTATCTGGATGCAATTCAATGTTTACACAAACAGAATCCTCACAGAGATGATGCATTGACGCCATGTGGAAGAATCTGGAGAAAATCAAATGAGGGACTGGGATATACGAAGAAAGGAAGCAAAAGCCTACCTGAGGGGTGGAGGTTGCATGTCATGGTGGGCGTTGGATTTTCCTCAAGGGTAGTAATTGCCGAAGAATACGAAAAGATGAATGGAAGGTGGTTTGCAAAGTTTGCAGAAATACTTTAAAGCATGTATTATTAGAATGCGCTCATTTCAAAAAGAGGGACAAACTGCTTTTGTAATGGATAATGACCCAAGTCAAAACAGGAGAATAGCCAAAGATATATTGAATGAAATTGGTGCAGAAGTCGTAAAAATACCCCCGAGATCACCAGATTTGAATCCAATAGAGAATTTATTTCACAACGTAAAACGACAGATGACTAAAGAAGCGCTTAGGGAAAGGATAGAGAAGGAGGACTTCAACGACTTCAGGAAGAGGGTACTGAGGACACTTGCCAATTTCAGTACTTCTGCCATTGATTCAACTATAAAACCTATGCACGAGCGCTGAAAATGGTAGTACGTAACGAAGGACACAGAACAAAGTTATAGATGAACTTTATAATGCTTAAAACTAACTGATGGCTCTTGCATTGCAACGCTAACCAAAAAAGTAGATGAATAGAATCGTTCCATGGTGCTGCTCCTCCGCACCGACAGCCATGTGACCATAGAAACGTTTCATTTTTCCTACTTATTCTTTAATTTCTCATGCACACAATATTTATTTTCATCAAAAAACTTTCGCAATTTGATTTAAGTTTGCTATTCGTTATTTGTAGCGCTTATCTTCATCTAAAAAGCCGCTTGTTTGCTAGCAAGCAACGGCGCGAGTTGAAAAGTGTCTGTTCTCCACGGTTTACCCCACGGTTTACCATTTGTAAAATGCTTATAACTTTGTTGTTTACTTGAGAAAATTAATTTTTTTTCGGTAAGGAGTGGTGCAATGCTTTTATGAAGGTAATTGTCAACTTTGATGTAGCTTTGATAAGTGCGAAACGAGAAAATCGAGAAATGGTCCACGGTTTACCCTTTTTGCAATTCAAATTTGATGTCTTCAGAAGCTTTCTCATTTTCAACGGTTTACCATACAGTTCCGTAAATTTCTTTCCTCAAAGCGAAGATATTCTAAAGAAACCTTCATGTCTGGGTAGGTTTCGTAAAAGCACCACTTCTATAAAAAGATGGGAACAAATAGTTCACGTGCTGATGAATAAATGGGGAAAAAGTGCCACGGTTTACCATACGGTTTACCATTTGGACGACCATTCGGGGATGCATCGCAGCACAAGAATGTGCTCGAGACATTGCCACTGCCTAGGGGGTCTTTGTATAGCGAATGCCATTATTGAAGACAATAGCTATCTAGTATCGTAGACCAAACAAAAACAAAGCATCCGATCATTAATGACAGTCAATGTCACTGTCACTCCAAAGCAATTTTGGCAAAACAATGCCCGCAGGAAGGAACCAGTTTCTGCACGCGCTCTGCAGACTGATACCCGAACTTTAAATCTCGGCAGCGAACCACCATTGCTTCTGTCTCCCTATCATCCGGTATGGAGCAAAAGATGAAGGAGTTTGGTGCTTTTTTGATAGCGAGGACAGAAGTGTTGATGCAAAGCTAAATATCCAAGCTGTAAGAGGTTTTAGGGGGAGCAAAGCAAACAACAACACCCTCCAAAAGCGGCAGCGTGTCGTTCCATGGGAAAATAACAAGTTCACTTTTCCATGCCAATTTTACAGTTTTTCTGCTAGTAAAATTTCTGCAGTTGAGTTAATTACGTCTGCAAAGAAAATCCACTCTTTCCAGCAAAATAACAGAAAATCCCCATTTCACTGCAGTTGTTCGGTCTCCTTAGAACGATGTGTTTTTCTCAAAAACCCAAGTATACAAACCACAACGTGTGTCAACCCAAAAAGATCATTTTTTGCTCCTGATTTGTTTCTTTGATGGATGATGGGGTATTGTATCTTTATCTCAGGGGGGTCATTGTATTTACTCCTTTAACAATCAAGAACACCCCCATAGCTTAAAACTGGCATGGTATTTTGAAAAAATAACGTGAAAAATGAGATCAGCGCCATCGAAAACCTATGGTTTGATAATGGTTTTGGGGTTATTATTAACAGTTTTGAATAAAAATTTCAGACAATGCCTGCCAAAAGTCCTTGGAACACCTCAGTATTTTCTCTGGTTTTTGTATTTTTCATTTCTTTGACACGCCACAAGCTGTTAATCCCCCTCCTCCCCCCTAAAACAATGTTGGTAACAAAGTAAAGCATTCAGTCAATCTGGGGAAAAAGTTTGGTGTAAAATCGACGCTTCGTTTAGCAGCAACACAACATTGTTCGAAGGGAGGGAGGGGGATGAGTGAACGCGAGTCAAAGAATTGTCGCAAATGTGCCAACAATTTTGGCAGGCATTGTAGGTCGTCCTTTCAACTAGGTGTTTTGAAGTCTGTCTATATTTCGATGGAAAATCCCATTCTTTGTAGGCAAAAAGAGTTCGTCTTTTCCCTTGGGCTTTTCTAAAGTTAGGTGTTTAGTAACGCTGATTGGTCAATTATAACCAATCACGCGCTCTGCTTATCACCCTCTAGTGTAGGGGTCTCAGACTCAATTTCCCTGGGGGCCGCTGGAGGCAGAGTCTGGGTGAGGCTGGGCCACATCAGGATGCAACCTGGCTGGCTCTCTCATCTCCCTGCTATTATTCGTACTCCATGCTTTAAATATGCAAAAACTATTTCGTTAATATCAAGTGGGTGCCGCAAATTATCCCCTGCTCTAGTGTTTCCAATTCACATCTTGCTATTTATTCTGTCAGCTTCTGGTTATTTTCTGAATTTTGCATACTCTGAGGAGTGTCGGACGAAAAAGTACTTTAAGTATGGAAAAAGTAGTTCCGCTTTTTCTTGCCGTTGTAAAGCTTTATACCGCAAAGCACTTGTTCACATAAAGTCAAAGAATATAAAGTTATAGAATATGAAGATAAAACTAGAAGCACCTAAATTAAAAAAAACGCGTTCAAACAGTTACCAAGAGAGTTTTTACTTCGTAGGAGTATAACGAAAATATGTTGTAAGTTCCTATGTGTCAAATCTTTAGAGCAGTATATTCAGCAAAGCCAGCACGTGCTAGCAGTTGTCATGCATAAATAAAAATACAGAAGTCAACCATTGAATATAAAGACATAATTCTAGATTTATACTGATGAAGAGAATAGCATTCCAAATGTAGCGCATATAGAGTCTTACGAACATCGTAGGTAAAATGGAGGTGCACAAATGACCACGAGAGATATCATACCTTGGTTCAGTTTATAGTTTGACCCTAAGAGGAGGTTTATTTATAATTAGCTTACAAGTAGCCTCGCGTTTACTATAAACAACCCTATATTTCGTATGCTGACACAGATTCCTCTTCAAAATGAGCCCATAGTAGTCTTATATGAGCCTATATGTCTTGTAACCAAAATGTTGTGGCAGAATTTACCTCAATGGCGGGGCGCAAACACCACACACCAAAAATCTTTTAAACCCCATTAAACTGGTACGGCCAAGAATGGGGACAAGATATTTGTCAGAACTCCATTAGGCATTAGAAAAGTCGCGGTACTAGTTCTCAGAGTAAATGTTTTTTCAAATGTTTCTCATAAGGACAGCTGGACTAAGAACACTCCATCTACTCTAGTCTTGTCAATGCACTGAGTGTTTCGCAAACTCTGCCTGCTAGCATTGTTTTGTCAAACCTGTCTACGAAAGCAACAAAGACTGGCGTTAAAAAGCAACTTCCGAGGATGAATTCCACGGAAAAGGAAAAGCAAGACATTGATTGCTAGTGCAGCTATCAAAACAGATGAAATCTATTTGCATTTAAGGACATGCAGCAGTTAGCAGTAAGCAGTGAACTCTGGATAATAAAATCGTCAAATAAACAAAAAGGCAAAAGAGGCACATTCGTGAATTGCCTTTGTTTAGAAGGTCTTATTTCCCGCCATTCCAATTTGCCCAAGGTTCAAGGGATCATAGAATATTTGGTTTGCCTAGCTGCAATTTGATTAACACAAGACTGGCGAGTTGGATCATATTCCCCGCTGCCCTTTCAATGCAAATCCGAAGCTTGGGGTGAGTTTCTTTCTGTCTTTTTGCTTCTTATCTTCTCTATGTTTGTTTGGCTAGGTTTTATTGCAAAGACAAACAGCTGCAATTGATTGTCGTTGTTTTTAGCTTTAGTATGAGCTGAAAAAGCTTTGCTTTCGCGGGAGTATCAACTTGTGTACTTTTCGAGTAAATGCATGCAAGTGTCCAATAACAGCCCCAATATGCTGCAGTCACATCATATGCTCCAGTCGTAGGCTCTCGTGCACTCACGTGCCAAGTACCACTAAGGGGAGTAACAGGGACGACTTTCTAGTGCTCTAGCATAGGCAGGGGCCCTGTAAAAAGCTGCTAACGCTTTATGGTTTTAGTTGAGAAGCTCATTCGATGCTACGTATTTTTTATCCACTGCCCGAGCCAACATGACCTTCGACGGGTCTGCATGTTTCATTTTCAAAACGCCCTAACGAGAAGAACCTAAGACTTTCCTAGACAGCCGACACTTGGATCACTAACTTTCAATCTTTGGTATGTTAATTATCATTTAAAAGCATCTACAAGACTATGAAAGGCATCTACACGGCTCATACGCCTATTATCTGGCATGCCAGATGCAGGTTTTGCGAATTAAATGAATGGCCGTCTTTTGTAAACCAGCATCCTGCCGATCTTCTCCTACTTTCTTCTCAAATTTGGTCAAACACAAAGATTGATAACAGGCTACATAAATACACTAACAAGGATCACTAGCTGGTACGCTATTTTTGCGCTAATCTATCAATAATAATTGACACGAAACGGATGCAAACAAAGACAGTTGAATCTTATATTCACATTACATATAATCTAAAACCAATGAAGTATTGAATAAAGTGGCTCCTATCTCTTATGTTATCTTAGTGAATCCAATGTTTAACTTTTTTCTTTTTGGTAAAAAACAGTTTTCTTCCTATTCAGATTCATTTTTGAATGTATATTTTGAGGCGAAAGTAATAGGCATACCGGACCAACATCGAACTGGGAAATCTAAAATATATCAAGGCGCGAAGCCTAAAAAATATAGACCAACATCGATGTGGACAAACAAGTGATATAACTACTAGACCAATAAATGATATAGTAAAAAGGGTCCAAGTCTAAAAAGTTAGTAAAAGAATGATAAATAAACCTCGATTTAGAGAAAAAGGGGCTTATGCGGTGCCAAATTTTGAAGACAATTAGTTTTTGGTTCGTCGATTTTGGGAAAAGAGGGTTAAGATAAATTTATATGCAACCCGTTAAGCAGACAACTTCGAAGTATCAAAGTTGCCTTAACTGCGAGGCAGTTTTCTTTAGAATGAGAATTAAATGAGCCAGTAAACTTGCACATCATATCTTTAGATATCAAAACAAAGTTTGGAGTAGGAGGCAAAAGGGTAAATTAACTCTAGAAATGACTGATTATAATTCTAGATACCATTACGTGGAAATCAAGGAGTGCTGAAAGAGGGAACTGTTAAGCACAGAGATCATCATCGAGCCCTCGCTTGCAATGGAGATTCCCTACCGATTCGAACTATTGACTCCACTCTACTTGCTGAGCATCTTCACGAACTCGTTCTTGGTCTTTGCCATCTGGCGGCAGAAGAAGCTCAGCGTGACGTCATTCCGATTCGTGGCGTGCCTCAGTGTCTCTGACGTGCTCCTCAGTGTGTTCGGATTGGCCATTGCAGTGATCGTCATTACCAAGAAGCCCATCGACAAACAGATGTACGATGCCTTAGTCGTCCTTGACATGTTCAACTCGTTTTTCACCAACTTCTCTTCTGCAATGATCTTGATAATTTCAGTGGACCGATTTATCCACATGAAGTATCTGCTGCGTTATAGGGAAGTCATGACCAAGCGTCGGGAGGTAGGCTTGATTGTCGTCAACGCTCTGATTACTCTGCATGGCATTGTAATTATGAAGGTCCTACCAGCCTACAAAAGAGAGCTTGTTAATGTAAATTTACGGGCCTACATCGGCTACTTGGCGGCAATCAACATTATATACTTTCTTATTGTGTGTTCTGCATTCATCGGGTATATTGCGACGTATTTATCCATAAAAAGACGCATAGTTAATCAGACAGGCAATGCCTCTTCCTCAATCGCACTGGAAACTAGATCCAGCGAGGGACCAAGCCTTCAGGGGAGAACAACTGGCTCGAGCCAATGCT
The DNA here is from genome assembly GCA_003864495.1 of Nemopilema nomurai. Taxonomy (NCBI): domain Eukaryota; kingdom Metazoa; phylum Cnidaria; class Scyphozoa; order Rhizostomeae; family Rhizostomatidae; genus Nemopilema; species Nemopilema nomurai. The sequence goes on from ML133479.1 coordinate 718,052, forward strand.
CGAGTGTCAGACGAAAAAGAGCTGGTAAGCGCAGATCTGAAAGACAGTTTGCCAAAGGGGTAGTGTTGGTGCTTGGAGCGATGCTGGTGTTCTACCTTCCAAACATCACCGCAGCAATCTTCAGCAACATTGCTTTTCTCTCAAACGACAGAGCCTTGCTGCTAAAATCATACCCCTACGTCAGTCTAATCAGGCACATTTCGTATGCTGGAATTGTTTTGAATTGCTCCATTAATGCGGTGCTCCTTATCGTGTTCAGTACAGACCTGAAAGATACACAAAGAGGACTTTTTGTTGCAACAGGCGTGTGGATACTTAGATCGAGAGAAGGGTTTGCTCATGAACGTCTGCCAGGCATGTTCGTTTCCAGTCTTGATCTACCATTCATTATCAATTTTAGCTGTAAAAGCTAGATCAGAAATATTTGTGGAAAGCAACGGGACTGAATATTCCCATAACTGACTCGGAATATGATTCACTGTGGTTAATGTGCAATGGAATGAACTGGCGGGTTTCTGTTCAGCTGAGAGTGAATGTCAATGTTCACATTATTCTTTCTTCTTTCCTACAATTCAGAAAATGCATCAAGCGGATATTCCAAATCAGAGTTTGCCCTTTTTAAATTATTAATTGAATCAATTGACAGACAGATGGTAAACTGAAAGGACGTTTGAAATGAAAATCAAGACAATGAAAATGGTTCATTTGGTAAAGACTCATTTACATAAAACTCGAATAATTTGGAACAACAATCGCAGCCTGAAACACGCCTGAGCTTTAATTTTATCCTGTTTTGTTTGGAACTTTGATGTATAGCTTAGTTGGTAGAGAGAAGACATAAAACACACTCAATTTGCTGTCTTCTTAAAACATATATAAAGTCTCGGCTATATACAGCTATTTTACATTATCATTACCCTCTTACGAAAGTCTCGGACCTCCGAATGAAGGTCAGGAATCACGCATGAAGACTTGGGGAGTATTACATTGGGACAACTTTAGTGTCGGGAAAGGTTATCCCAAGATGGCATAGGCATAAAGGCAAGTTCAAACTTTGGCGAAACTGCTCTGGGCATGCGTATACAGTAAACCCCCGCATATAAGAGCCTTCAAAAGTAAGAACCCATAGGCTGTTTTTCCTAAATCGTGCACCTTATAATTTAGAATCTTTTTCAGTGTGATTAAATATAATAGGTTATTTGTTCCAGGGGCAAAAAGTGAAGAATAAAATTGACAGATGCATCATGTGTTTTAAAAAACGTCACGGCAATTGAAATATCTATGTGGCAATAGCTTGCCACAAACGTTTTTATAAACAGCTTTTGAAAAAATATGAATTAGAACTAAACATATTTTGTTCTAAATCTCACCACAGCATTAGAGTCGCCAGTCTGGCAAGGCTGAACTTGAGATTACATGTATTTTTGATACACATAATTTTTAAAATACCTCATGGCTAGATGGCTAGAAAAGTAGATTCGCATATGGGGGGATTTACTGCATAGCCCAGTGGGGTATATGCTCTGGCTTTCGATTTCTTCGGATTAGATCAAAATTGCATTAAATGTCGGCGTGATTTGTGGAATCGCAAAATTAGGAATTGAAAAGAAATGAGCATCAGCAAGATTCAACATGATATGCATGATAATATAATTACGTATGGTATATAGATCATGTGAAACCATGTTTCCTGCGATGCAGAGTTTGTCTGATATCTGCTAGCTGACAAAATCCACCATTGGTAAATCAACCAGCTTTGTCTATTCTTGAGAGCAATCAGGGGAACTTACCACGCGCTTCTTAGGAAAAGTAAACCTCGCTAAGGTTAAAGTTTCAATTTTTCACGAGCGTGTTTGAATAAGCTAATGGTCTCTTTGAAAAACTTTTCCAGCTTCTATAGGAACATGCTGTTGGTTAATCAGATACTCACTGGCGAGGAAGCTATGGTTGAAGATCCTGTTCGTAGAGACCTGTACTTCGTACACTTAAAATGTATCGCGTATTCTCTATGCGTCGTTTTCAACGTCATTCTTATCCACGCCCTTCGCAAGAGACATAAACTGAAGATGCTGTCCTATCGGTTGGTTGTCGGACTGAGTTTGTCTGATGTTTTTGTTGGAATATTTGGCTTATCGCGGACATTTTTGAGATACAGCGGGCATGAAAGTGAAGAGGCCCAGTTCCTTGATGTCCAGTTTACACTTTATGCAAGTGAAAACTTCTTCGTCAACTTCTCCATCGTCTTTTTGTTAATCATTGCCATTGACCGGTATATACACATCAAGTACCCCTTGATGTACCGTTTCTACATGACACCAAAAAGAGCCACTTGCTTAGTCATCGTAAACGCTGCCTTTACTGCTCACATGACAATATCTACGAATGTTCTTCCAATGTACGCGAACCCGTTCCTTGTGGAGAACCTCGAGGCGTACCGTATATACAGAGTCGTGCTCAGTCTGGTATACATTCTGTTGATATTGCTGGTCTGCATTTTGTATATCTCGACCTACTTGTCTATACGCCAGCGCGTTGGAAGCGCCATATCACTGCAACCAATGCCGACTGGCCAAGAACAGTGTCTTGCAAGCCAACCAACTAGCAATTGGAGACCGAGAAACAGACGACAAAGCCCGGACCACGAGTTTGCCAAGGCAATGGCTATCATCATGCTGACTCTTATGATTTGCCTGGTGCCCAACCTGAGCCTAGCCGTCTACAATAGAGTGACCATGTTGTCTAAAGGCCACCTGCTCGAAAGTTATATGCCTTCTCCGTGGCCCGAGAGTGGTCTTACCTCGCTATGCTTCTGAACTCCTCTCTTAACGCTGTGATCATTATTCTGTGCTCAAAACAATTGCAAGCCTACATCAAAAGTGTTCTATGCAGTTGAAGGGAGTCGTTTTGTTTCAAGGCGCACTCATCTGGTCCTCCATGCTTTCAGTTCGTTTTTATTTGACTTCAATAGCTGAAATGGCCTTTTTCGGGGATGATATCTTAGTGAATGGAACCCTAGTGGACATTGGCATAACTTAACAGGGTAGCATGGACGTTTCAAAATTTTATTGCCCAGCCTCCAGAAGCAGATAAAGCCTCCGTGACAAAGAAAATTGTCCTCGCTAAAATCATGTCATGAATCAAACCTTGTAGAAATAAAATCACTTTCAAAATGATTTGATAGCCAATCTTGTTCTGCTTTATTTAAATCAAGATCACTATACATAAAAATCAGGTAGACTTAGAGAAATCACTTAGAGAAATTCTGAAGGATCGTAGAAAATTTTGACGTTTTGATGATTCTTCCAGCTTTATTGCTACTTCTCATTTACAAAAAGTGGTGTTGCATCTAAGTTTGTCAGAAATTATCAAGAAGAGTAGAAGTTGCAAATTTGCTTCACAATTTTTTAAGAACTACACGAAGAAGCCCGATGTAGATTGAGCCTGAAACAAAAAGTATTCAAGGCAATTTCTGAGAGCTTTTGAGCACCAAACGGGGTTTCTATGCAAATATCTTAGCATTTGTAGTTAATTAAAGAAAAGGAAGTAAAGAGAATTGTCCACACTTTTTCAGTAACTGAGGTAGTTATGTTTTCAAGCTAAACTATTTTCATTCTGTAATATTTTTGCGAAGGAACATGGAATACAGCGACACGACAATACAGAGCTCTTTTTCTCTGATTATACCACTGAGTTGAGGGGTGTCAAAGACAAAGCCAGTGGAAGGCTAGCACAGAAGGAGTTATATGTCCAGGAGCATGATTATAATTTGCAATCGTTAATCTCTTTCATACATGCAACACTATTGCAGGCTCCCAGCGCTCAAGCAACGCAAGTTGAAATATTTGCATCTCTCCTGGTTGGGTTTGTTCATCTTTTTCAGTTAAGAATGTTACCAATGTGCCTGGGAGGCAGCCAATGTGCTTGTTGCGACTATTAGTTTGTATTTGTTGTGTTTATTGCACTTCCCATCTCAGTACATTCCCCCTTTTCATTTCTGGCTACGCCCCCTGTCACAAAGCTGGCTTGGTCACATGACGAAACCAGGTTCAAAGCTGATTAACTTGTCTTAGAAATGTCACTTTAGCGCCTTTGCCTTTCTGAGTGTTTAACTTGGCAACTAGGTGACATTTCTTATGGACTATCAGGAACATTCAAGTGAATTTAGCAGCTTAAAAGATAGAGTGCTCTTTTGTTGAAAGTACACTTGAAGGAAATGTTGACAGTTGGCTTTCTGTGTACCTCCATACCGCTTTGAAATGCGAGAAAATCGGAATATTTCTTAAACTGTGGACTAATCAAGTTTACTTTATAGACTAAATTAGCATTTGGTAATCTAAATAAAAGGAAATGCTGCTTTGCTCTTTATTTCCTTTCTTACGAGGAAAATTAGCAAAAGTAATGTGAAAATAAGTACTAGCAGATGTTGCATTCGTATGAAAGCAGAGCCAGACAACGACAGCAGAAAAACGAAAAAGGAACAAACTTCGACTCCCGTTACGGATTCGCCAGACGACAGTAAACATAGAAGAAAGAAACTGGTCTCTTATTGTCAAGAGCGGATGAAAGAGGCTTGCCTGCAGTTTGGCAGATCACTTTTTCCTCCTGTGGAATTTGTTCAAGGATCTGTTGGCCATGCATATGCCGCTTAGCTTGCTGGCAAGTCGTCTTCAGATAAGAAGGCTGAGACGAGGGTGGTGCGTCTTACTGCTCTCTTTCCTCGATCTTGCGTAACGATTTATTTTAACTATCTTAGCACAAACACACGCAGTTAGTCAGAATCACATTCAGAGGCTGGTAAAAAGAAGCTTGTTTTCATCAATTTCTTGAGGTATCGCGCTTCTGCTTGCCCCACCTTGTGCTCCATCGGGTTTGTGTTGTATCCATAGTTGTCGAATGTACCCTATATTGTTTCACTCTGACATCTTCTCAATCTTTTGCAGAATTGAACTTGTACTGTATCCATCCTATCCTGTATCCAATCTATACCTTGTGTCGGGCTTGTGTTACGTTGCATTTAAGTTGCATTGTATCAAGCTTGCGTTATATCCATCCTATCCTGTATCCAATCTATACCTTGTGTCGGGCTTGTGTTACGTTGCATTTAAGTTGCATTGTTTCAAGCTTGCGTTATATCCATCCTATCCTGTATCCAATCTATACCTTGTGTCGGGCTTGTGTTACGTTGCATTTAAGTTGCATTGTATCAAGCTTGCGTTATATCCATCCTATCCTGTATCCAATCTATACCTTGTGTCGGGCTTGTGTTACGTTGCATTTAAGTTGCATTGTTTCAAGCTTGCGTTATATCCATCCTATCCTGTATCCAATCTATACTTGTGTCGGGCTTGTGTTACGTTGCATTTAAGTTGCATTGTTTCAAGCTTGCGTTATATCCATCCTATCCTGTATCCAATCTATACCTTGTGTCGGGCTTGTGTTCGTTGCATTTAAGTTGCATTGTATCAAGCTTGCGTTATATCCATCCTATCCTGTATCCAATCTATACCTTGTGTCGGGCTTGTGTTACGTTGCATTTAAGTTGCATTGTTTCAAGCTTGCGTTATATCCATCCTATTCTGTATCCAATCTATACCTTGTGTCGGGCTTGTGTTACGTTGCATTTAAGTTGCATTGTATCAAGCTTGCGTTGTATCCATCCTATCCTGTATCCATCTATACCTTGTGTCGGGCTTGTGTACGTTGCATTTAAGTTGCATTGTATCAAGCTTGCGTTATATCCATCCTATCCTGTATCCAATCTATACCTTGTGTCGGGCTTGTGTTACGTTGCATTTAAGTTGCATTGTTTCAAGCTTGCGTTATATCCATCCTATCCTGTATCCAATCTATACCTTGTGTCGGGCTTGTGTTACGTTGCATTTAAGTTGCATTGTTTCAAGCTTGCGTTATATCCATCCTATCCTGTATCCAATCTATACTTGTGTCGGGCTTGTGTTACGTTGCATTTAAGTTGCATTGTATCAAGCTTGCGTTGTATCCATCCTATCCTGTATCCAATCTATACCTTGTGTCGGGCTGTGTTACGTTGCATTTAAGTGCATGGTATCAAGCTTGCGT